>JADHYT010000250.1:0-34071 GCA_027604725.1 Entophlyctis luteolus
TTCAGGAACAATATTCAATAATCTCATGATATCCGGAATCTCTTCTTCTTCTTTCCCCGAGCTGAATGCAGCCGTTGTCAGCTTGCAGCAGAATGGCATTACGGTCGATGCAACACAAGTTCTCGATCTTTCCAATCTATTGACAAGCTCTGCGTTTGTTTCCAATGGCACTGCGGCGAATTCTGAATTGATTGCCGTATTCAATGAAGCGTTTCGCATGTCGTACTTTGGTCTTCTCGCATACCCCATCCTTGTGTTAGTCATGACGTTCTTCATCAAAGAGTATGCGATGAAAGCGACCTGAACCAAGTTACTCTGAGAATAAAAGATGGTTGTTAGTGCTGGTTTATTTCTTTTTCGAACGCAGGCTATCATTTGGAGCTAGACTTGTATAGTCCGAATGCAGCTGATGTGTCCGCAAGCACGAAAGGCAGTTCCACGCGGCCTTAACAGACACCGGAGTTGCAACGTCACCAGCAAAATAAATTGTGACTAAAACACCAGGCGACATTGCAGATCCGGTAGTAGCGCGGAAAGATGAAGAGAATCACGCCACCATAGTCAGGCAGAAATCGAAGAAAAAAAGGTTGTTTATTTCTGGCGCCGCACGAGTTGAATGTGTCGTCAGCTGGCACCGACAGAAGAAACGCCCAAACTCAAGGCTCAAAACACGCGATCACTGGCTACGTTCTAGTATCCATGCCGTGTAATCCGCCACCAGTCCCTCCCACGCGCGTGGTTCATTGTGCACTGAAAAGAAATATTACAAAGATCGCCCACAATTCACTTACGTTCGTGCTCCAAGCCTTCCCCTTTAAATCCCTTGAACAGCTTGTCGACGCTTCCCGCAGCATCATAAAACTTCTTGGATGCCACTGGACTCGTGAACGTGTCCTTAATACTGTGATACATAATTAAAGGCGTTTTAAACTGTGCGGCACATTTCGCAAGAAATTCCGAATGTTGAAACATATCTCTTCCCATCCTGAATACGGTGAGAAATTGCAATCATTTTGATCATGGATCATGGTTACCTGAAGGAAACCAGATTGTGGACCAAAGGATCCCTCAGATAGGCGCGAATGACGCTTTCACTGGAGCACAGGCCGCCAATTTGCAGCCCGTTCGGCTGGGTGAATTTTCCCAAGATTCCTCCGAACCACTTTACTATCAGCACTAAAATCCAATTAACTGGCGTTCCTGGCCCAAGCGCCGGAGCTTGCGAGATGCAGCCCCGCAGACTTTGAATTTTACCCTTGTGAATATGCGTGAAGCAAAGAGAAAGGAGACCCCCCATAGAGTGACCAGCCTTGTTGGGAATGAAAAAGATCCAAACACATAGGCTCTTTAACTTACAACAAAGGTAGGCACTGCACGCGTCATCCCCTCAACTGGAATTGCGTACAACTGCAGCATATCTTCGAAAACTTGGTTGAAAGAATCATGGAAGCCTTTGGGTTGTTTTGTTCAGATGTTCTACCCCATGAGTAACGCAGCCAAACCGCGGATAGATCCTGGATTTCTGAAAAATGTTCGTCCATGCCCACGCCAGTCCATTCCTTTTACCAGGATGCCCGCTTGTGCGAACCTTTGGAAGACGTGCTGTTTGGTTCATTCAAAATGCGATCTGGTTTCAGTTTCTCAACAAACATCGTAGCGTTGGATATGCTCGCCCAGACCGTGGAAGAAAAGGACTTGTGCTTTGATTTTGCCTGGCGGCTTCCATCCAAGTTTTCGTGAGCACTTGTGAGGCCACGAGGTTCAAACCTTCCAAATGTTGTAGTAAATCATGCGACCATCAGCGATCGCCGAAAAATATGTCCCTGCCGGCTTGTCCGTGCGGATGTCAAATGGGGCCTTGCGGATTGCGCGACGTTCGAGCTCTAGTGGAGTCAGAGCTGTCCAGAAAAACATGGATTTATCTTTCTCTGACAAATACCAAAACATCCGTCTTTATGGTCTGAACGAAACTCAGGCCGACCGTAATGATGACAGCACTACCTGCTGAGGACATATTTCTTCAATCCTTCTGGTGCGTTCTTGAGGCTACGAATGGCAAAGACACCGATTAACCAATTTCGCCACTTGCAATGCAACGCAGGAAATAGAACCGGAAGGATTAGTTGGGCTATGGACTCACATGGTTTGTGTTTGGAGTTGTTTTGCGATCAAAAATAAAAATAGATGAATGACATCAAAGTTTTGGCGGAGTGGATACCAGTAGTAGGTTATTATTTCATGTCAGATTGTCGCTGGAGTTTGCAAGAAGTTCCCAAACGATAAAATAGATTATCTAGGTTTTGACTCAAAATTTTCACGAATTATGTCACAGATTGTATTTCTCTACAGTGGGTAAACTGCTTGTTTTAACCCTTGCTTTTCTACCAACTTCCCAACAGCATTGCAGGACACGACTGATATCAGTTCAAATCGTCACATATCGAGGTTTCATGGACATTTTCGACTGGCGGCCCATTGCGGATAAACGTTCATGTACTATATTGCTGTAAGAAGGTTGCCCGCCACAAAAATTCGTGTTACCATGCTGGTTACAACTTCTTTTTTTGCCTCTTCGAATGCGTTCATTTTCCATTTTCCACATGCGTACATTTTATCAAGAATAATTCTGTTGACCCCACTGATATTCACTTGATATTCGGCATTGGTTGCAATGAAACGCAAATAGATTCTATTGAATCTCTTCACCAAGGAAGTATTCATAACGTCTGAATCAGACTCCAAAGCATGTTTACTAGCGACTGACAAGTTTGGCCCGATTGGGGCAGATATCTGACCACCCCCTGTTCCCTCAGAATGGCTCCTGGTGGATATTCGGAGGATGCCTGGCTTCGCATCGCAGTTCGACGCAGCACTACACCTGCCACTGCCGGTGCCACTGCTAGGAGTGTTGGCTAGCCGTGAGATTCGTTTGGTATACACGCTGGACGTCTTGCGCTTCAGCTGCATGGGGTGCACTTGTGGATGATGCAACGAAGCGGAAAACCGAGTGTGGTTTGTGCTGCGCCGGTGACGTTCGACACGTTCTGCGAGAGCTTCAAGATCCTGAAGAGCGCCGTCAGTTTGATAACCATTTCCTCACAACGAACCAACCTTGTAAGCTTCCCAAAACAGGCATTCTTCTACTGCCATATCTGTTGATTTTGTGAACATTAGCGATCAACAGAACGTGTACTTACTCTGCAGTGCGACTTGCTTGAAGGATTCAAACAGCGACTCTGTGTCCAAAACCTCTCCGAATGACACCAAGTTAACCGACATTCGACGTTGCTGTATCATGTCATTCTTATAAGAAATTACGACGGGCCCAACTATTGCAGTCATATGTCCGATAACTGTAACGCAGGTCAGACTGGTGTGGTTGTCAGTTTTTTCCCCCTAAAAAACAGGAAATTCACCAGATATCGGCTGATAATCCTAACTCTACAGGCTGAGACATAAAAATTGTGGTCAATATGGCTGTATTTTATCAGATTCGCCTGTTGACCAAGTTGATCTTACCGACTGCGGAACCAAGAACCAAGGAAGCTCCCAAATCCCACACGATAAACTTTCGCGTGTTTGTGTTTGCAATAATTATTATGGTAAATGAACCGAGGCATAAAAATACCTGAGGAAATGATTAGTGTATTTATCAGGCCCGAAACGAAAGTAGGCACCAAAAGCAATGCAGCGCACAATATGGAATAGTCATAGTCGAACATACAGGAGTATGAATCAACTTCTGGAAGAACTCGATGAGTTTTTGCTATCATCTGGATACTTTGGTCAAGAAAAGATGTTAAAAGCCGTGTACTTCAACCTCTGCAAAGACTGTAACAGCGACAGCAAAAGCAAGCGCAATCCAATGTAGCCTTTCTATCCTCCCCAATATTAACTTTTCAGGAGAAGCCTCCGAGATGTGTTTCTTCAAAACTTCGTCGCAGAATTTGCTAATACGCGAAGCCAAGTTTTTTGTGGATTGAACACTTGTCCGCTTCTCAATATTTGATTCGATACTGTTGCAGTCCTCAGGAAGCCTCCTTTCTACCATTGGTGCCGCAATCGGAAAACCAAACTCATCCGTTACAACAAATTTTAGAGTGCTACTGTTGTTCACTTTCTCTCGCGATTGACCGTATATTTGCAGTTCGATAAAATGGTGCTTCGTTTTGAAATATCCACAGCGCAGTATTACGCATATAGCCCAATAAATTAAAGAAATGTGTGTGAGACAGACTGTAAAGTTTATGTTCGTGTTAAGAGAACACAATGTCACTAAACGACGAAACAAACATCGCACTGCGCATGGTACGTCAAACGAGTTTTGTAGGCCAATCCATATAGTCGACAGTAAAGCTGCAATAGATTGAGCCATCGACAGAGTCAAAGATTCGTTGTACAAAGACTTGTGGCTGGAATATCGAAGAGCAAACAATGTTGTGGACACCAGCCATAGAAGAGACCAGACTGTCATCACGGCCAGCGCTATGTTTTGGTTGTCGGTCATTGTCGACAAAAGATTTCCGCGTACTTTTCTGAAATTTTGCGTCCAGCGGAACGAGCAGAGAAAAGCCGAACTTTTGGCGGCCGACTTTGAAAAACACATTCAAAAATCGTGTCTTGCGTCAGAGGCTTTCTGTAGTAACCCTGAACAAAGTGAATGAAGGTCGTAACAGGTGACTTGAGATTTGCAGCCGGTTGAATGTTTGTCGTCAACAGCTTCTTCTGCGCGTTAAGATGAACAGCACGAGTTTATTCCGATGGCGATATTTGCTTCTCGCTTTGGTCTTCCGCCGGAACCGAATTTTGCGCGTACCCTCTGCCGCAGATTCGGGACATTTCAAAGAACTGTCGTCAATTAGCCAAAATGGAAGGCTGAAATAAGGCCCAGGGGCGGCCTGAACGCTGAACAAAGATATTCCATTCGGCGACGGAGGAGGTTTGAGACCGCCATTGCGACCTGGCCTCTGACATCCCCCGAATGTTGCATTTCAAATGACCGTGGAGAGACGTGCAGAGAGCTGCCTTTCTGCATGCTCGTATCGAATAAAAAACTGCATATATGTATCTATCTATTTTTTTCATACATTGTGCCCGAGTCATTGCTGGATTTATGACGCGTCTTATCACCCACTAATCGGGGAATCGGATGCAAATGCGGTGCTGTCTTATTGGGTCAAAAAAATTATGACATTACGCCTTAATCGCGGCTGGAGTGAGTTGCGGCGGCGCCTCTCTTCGAAAGTTGCAGCTTCCCCTCCCTCTGAAACCGTATCGGAGGCCTCGGCGGAGTCCCTGGCGGCTGCGTATCCGATCAGACTCGTTTTCGCTTCCGACAATGAGCGACGGTCATACTTTGATGGTTCAAACAAGTCCCTGCCCTGGTGACGTTGGACACGTGCTTCCCCTCGTATGCACAAGGAACGTCGCTTTCATTTATATTCCGCACGAGCAGGTACGAGCGGCTGTTCCTGATGCCAGTACGATTGCAAGTCGCAAACGCGGCTGGCGTGGGCTTCGTCAACGCGCGGCTGGGCAACGACCCGCCCTTCCTCCCCGACACCTTCTGTGCGGGCACACAGCATGCTCTCCCTCGCGTCTTTTCCGCCCTTTCCGGATGGCCCGGCGACCGCACTCCAGGCGCACCCCTATCCTCGATGCTCACCCCGACACTGCTCGACCGCTTCGCAGCTTCGCACCGCGCGCTCGCCAACGCGGGTTTGCGCATCGATTTTACGTGGCCATCGGCGGGAAGCAGAGTCGACTACGACGTTGACGACGGCCTTGTCAAAGTGACTCCCGTGCGCACCTGGATCACGTTTGGCCCCGCAGATCTTGCCGTCAGCACGCTGCTACGCGGGCCCGTCGACGTGCGGTATCACAATGTCCTGTTCAAGCGCCAGTCGGCAGTCTCTCAACAGCCCTTCAAAATTTTCCGCGAGATCTGCTTTGAGTATGTATACCGCCGTGGCAGTCTCTCATCCGATGGCGATGACCCTGATGGCGGCGCAACGTACGACGACGATGATGACAATGTTCCCGATTTCAACTGGAAGCGGAGAGTGATGCTTCAAGGTCAACGCATCGGCATTGATGCAGTCGTCGAATGCAGCGAACCTCTAAAGTACTCAATAAGCAGCATATCAGACGGACGCGTCCTGACGTCTGGCAGCATTGACTTGGACGGCTTTGCTTTGCGAATGGAATCGTCACATTTTACAGATGACTTTGATGAGGACGGATCATGGAAGGTGGCAGATTTAGATTTGTGTCTTACGCACCCGCGGGTGCTTGAGGAGGAAGTGGATTTGTGACACCGGTGTCCGATCCACAACAAAAACAAAAAAAAAAAGCCTGCTTCGCAGCGGTCCCACAGGAACCTCGGATATATTTGAAGCACAGCTTTTTATTACGAGAGCCAATTACTAAAGACAGCGGGACGGCCGGTCGGTCGGCCAAATCAATGAAAAGTGCATTAAAAAAACATTTAGAGTGCATTAACAGCATCGGCGCCGTGAGCGGATGTCTTTTTGACGCGCATCCGTCGTCGCACAACAGACTTGCGGAACGGAAACGCCGCGGGGCGGTCGTACCCGCGCTGCTTCTTGTATAAACCACACGCATTGCATACCGTGCGGCCCCCGCAATCCTTGCGCCAAGCGGACGTCTCCGTCGTGCCGCAGTTCATGCACTGCGGCCTGGCGTTCGCTTCGCGCGCAGGCGGGGCCAACGATGCTGGGGCTGGTAGGGGCAGTTCTGCTTGCCGCTGTTGGCGTTGGTGGCTGTAAACAGGCTCTTCCGGCGGTTGCTGGTACAAGCTAAAAGTTGTTGCCGGCTGGTCAGCGAACTGCACCTTGGGCGGCGCGGTGGCTGCGGTCGGTGGCACTGGGATCTGAGCTTCTGCCGAAGGCATCTCGTAGCTGGGCTGCACATTGGAGGCGAGAATGAATTCGTACAGCTGCAGGTGGTCGACAGGCACCAAAACTCCGTTGGAGGCCATTGCAAGCGCTGCGGTCGGCGACGCCGGTGACGGGGAAGAAAGAGGCGACGGCAGCAGGAAATCGACGTTGCGCAGCGGCGGCTGCGTCGCTAAGGCGTCGTAGGGGCTGCTGGGAAACACATTGCCGTGTTTTAACAGGTGTTGCGGTGCTGGCGGTTGCTGATGCTGCTCCGAGAACTGAGGGAAGTACCCAAAAGGATTGTTGTGGAAGTACGGCGACTGCATATGACCAATTGCTTGCTAAATGTTTCTGTTCTACTCAGAATTTGATTTCGATTGCTCAAACTGCCGGATTTTGTCATCGGCAACAAATTTGCTCGATTTTGTCATTTTAAAATTACATTTTCTAAAAAAATTTCAATATTGTATTTGTCATTTTCCTATACTGTCAATAAGCTCGGGTGACTGTGCGGTAATACCAGACAACTGGACAGCTTCAAAATCATCTCAATTACAACTCCGACACATGCTTTCCTTCCCTGTATAAGCTGTTTCAAATCGAATACCCCGGTGGCTTAAAAATCACGTGACTCCAATACGCAAGTTTCACTCAAAGCATCCGTTTCCACTCCTGGACGGCCAAAAGCTTGTGTGTTCCTTACAGAAAGGTAATTTCCGAAAACATGGTCTCAATAGTCTTGACTTCTAGTCCATCTCCGAACACGCCAAATAGAATTTTCCTGAATCAATCATTTTTAAATACTTCCTCCTATCAATCGCAAACGATATCAACCGTATATATGGTATCAATGATGTATACCGGTTCACAAGAATGTCAATAGTGGACACTTAAGTGCAGTCAAGGTACTGATTCGAAGCCAACCGCAGCTTCTTGCAAGCTTGTTTTTCCGGGCGGAGATTGGTCTTGGCAATCCAAGCCGAAAGATGTGAGTTGCTCATTTGGAATTTCAAGCCGAACGATTTGAATTGCCTTTGGAAATTGTGGTGTCTAAGTGGCAGTGCTCAACGTGCGACGACTACTTTTGCCTTTTCTGCTGGCCGCTTCTGAAAACTATTTCTTTCGTGGCATAAAAGAGTCACATTTTACGACTTGACGATGCTCGAGGAAACTTGCGTTTTTTGACGGCACCTTGCCTCTAGCAGAATTCCTGTGTTCGTTGCTGCTGTCCACTAGATTATGAACGGAGGCGCCGTTTTGCTCGCCTTTGTTTGGAGTCCGAACGACAGACGCTTCGGGTCTTTTTTTCAATGACCACGCGGATGTCGGGAAATGATGTGAATCAACTACTGATGTTATGATTTGGTGATGATTGCAGCATATTGTACCCACTTTTTTTTGAGCTATTGTTTTATTGTTTTTTCGTTATTTTTCTTCCATCCGTGTTTGCTACTCTTTCGAATCTAATACGAACGAACATGAGTGCTTTTCGCAAAAAAAAATATGGAAATTTCGTCTTAAATTGCCTGTTGGTGATGGAGATGATAAGGTTGACCTTAAAGCTTATGAGAGCGGATTATGTCGGCGTTATCTCAGGGTTCGGATCGCATGTGAATAACTATTCCAAAGTGCATCGCAGCAATGTATCCATCAGCGCCTTATCCAGTCATTTGGGTGGTGTTATCAGGCCCCCCACGTATCAATTCGGAAATGACAAAATAGCGAATGACAAAATAGCTGTCTAAAAGCGAAGTTGATTCTCCATCCATGTCCGTCAAATCAATGCCCGCGTTCCACCAGGAAGCGAACGAGTTCCTTGCTGCCTGGGAGCCCGTCATCCAGCTTCAGCATGCCCAGCCCGTCACACCGGCGCAGTCTCCTGAGTCACAATCACCCCTGCTCCAGGCAGTACATCATCGTCTACAGGATGACTTCGCTGTGATATACCAACAACACGGACTACAATGGCAGCAGCAGCAACAGCAGCGGCAGCAGCGGTATCAACCTCCGCACTGCGCCAACGACATGCCCGCATCATTGCCGCCGATTGCAGCCGCAGGTGGTCCATATCTCCCGCACCTGCTTCCGCCCCTCCAGCACGTCAGCACGCATATCCCCAGCACGATCTACCACCAATATCATCCCTACGTGGCGTCTCCGGCGAGCCCGACAAGCTCGGAGTGCCGCCCCGCGATGAACGCGCCACAGCACCACCGTTACGAGCGCCACGCAGCCGCAACCGCGTCGCCAGCGGTGTTTCAGGAGTGCGGCAACTGCCGCACGAGCGAGACGTCTGCGTGGCGCAAGGACGAGCACGGCCGCGTGCTGTGCAACGCATGCGGCCTGTACCGCAAGCAGCGCGGCCACGACCGGCCCGCGGCGTTCCCTTTCCGCAAGAGCGTCGTGCGGCGGCGCAACCGCGGCGACCGCAAGCCCGCGCCCGCTGCCGTGCTCGTCAAGGACGTGCCTCCGGTGCGGTGACTGCGTCTCGTGCTCCTTTTGTTTTCTCTCTTTCAGTCATCTTCGGTGGTGTTGGTGTGGTTGTTGATCGGTTTAGCGAGGCTATTTGGCCGCGTATGCAAGTAAAAGAATGAGTTTCCATGCTGTGTTGTGTGTTTGCACCCCTGTGCGTGCAACTCCGCTTAACGATTTCTTGCATGACAAAATTGAAAATTGAGGGGCTGAGAACGGACTAAATTGAAATTAAGGGGCTGAAAGTACAGCAAATTTTATCGAGTGACAAAATCCTCCGCGAATGACAAAAAACGTGACAAATTTATAAGGAGGGTGAGACACAGAAGAAAGTAATACGGTTTAGCAGTGCAATACTTCATAATTTATTCAATATTCTTTTAGCGCCGGTATGAATGGCTGGAGAAAACAAGTCACAGAGAGAAAATATTGGTGAAGGCATCAATATCGGATCCAATGGTAAGGTTCAGCTCACAGACTTCAGCTTTCTGTTGCTTGCTCTTCCGAGCAGACCCATTAGGCTGTCGCGTGCGCTTCCGGATGACATTCTTTCGGAAGGGAAACACTGCTGGGCGATCATAGCCTCGCTGCTTCTTGTACAGGCCACATGCGTTGCAGATTGTGCGCCCGTGCTCGTCCTTTCGCCACACGGACGTCTCGCGTGTGTTGCAGTTCACACATTCGGCAACTCGTCCGCTTGTTAGTGAAGCATGCGTCTGTGGCACCGGGCTTGGGGACGATTTGTGCGAGAAGGGTGGCGTACTGGTGCGTCTTGGCGGAGAGCACGCTGCTGGTGTGGTATCAATACTTGCGGTTGCGGGCGCGGACGAGGGCGGAAACAAGAGGTTGTCAAAAGAGAGTTCCGGTGGTGAAGAGTCGGCGCGGTATCCATCGACAAGCGCCAGTGGCGATGCACAGCCGGAAAAGTCGCCACCTTGCGACGACAGGGTCGTTGACGCCGGCGACATTGCCGGCGCAGTTCCGGCGACTGCGTGTGGCTGGTGGTTCTGGGACGATTGCGGCCGGAGTACTAGCATGCATTCATAAATGCCCAGCTGGTGCACGGGCACAAGCGCGCCGTCGGAGGCACGAATCATTTGCGAGTTGGAGTCGGTGGCACTGCTGGTGGTGGAGTCCGGTGAGAGAAGCATCTGGGCGAGAGCTGTGGAGGACGGGAGCGGCGGCGGCAGCAGAAAGCTGGCCAAGTCCAGCGTGTCAAGTGCCAGGCATTCGGAGAAGTCGAAGCAGTCTTCGCTGGTGTTGACTGGAATGACCATGCAGTCGTCGTGATGCATCTATGGCTTTTTCGGTGCTAAAGGGCCTGGAACAGAAATCTTGAAGCGACCTGGCTTCGATTCAAATATCCCTGGCGCTATTTTGTCATTCGTCTCTGATTTTTCCGTTTCTTTTTTTGTCATTGGTGGCTGGCATTTTGTCACTCGCTTTTTTGTCATTCCCGCCTTCTTTGGTGACTGCGGTCTAGATGACAATTCAAGGGATATGTTCCGCGTGAAGAGGTTTCCGTCGCTCCCGCAGGATACGTTGTTGTCCGCAGAGCTTGCCAAAAATCGGGATGCTGCTGAAAATTTCCATTTGAGCGAGGCTTGCCCCGAAATCCGAAACAGAATTTTCTTTTTCTTTTTTCATAGATTTTTCGAGAACAAAAATTTATTGTATTCAACAAAACACCTTGTAAACAGGTTTATTACGGCTTTGCATAGAACCGAAGTTATGGATAGGTTGAAGATTCGAGCCGCAGAGAAAACAAACCGAACCAGCGGATTCATTAGGAGCGTTCATAGAGTTGCAGGAAGCACAAGCAAAAAATGTCGGAAAATGCCGCCGGTCATGCGCTGGCGATGAAGAAGCAGAAGCGATCAACTTTTGCATGACCCGCGGTGATGCCGTATCTGCGGACGGAACACTGCAATCGTAAGAGTAAAGACGTTTAGACATAGGAGGGGCAGGCCGTAACTGCTCGTGGAGCACAGGATACGGCCGATGTTGGCTGGGAGA
The DNA here is from genome assembly GCA_027604725.1 of Entophlyctis luteolus. Classification (NCBI taxonomy): domain Eukaryota; kingdom Fungi; phylum Chytridiomycota; class Chytridiomycetes; order Chytridiales; family Chytriomycetaceae; genus Entophlyctis; species Entophlyctis luteolus. The sequence goes on from JADHYT010000250.1 coordinate 11,388, forward strand.
AAGGTTCGAAGAAACTGAAGCTTTGCCGGTCGGCGTAGCGGGCAAGGGCAGTGCGGCATTGCAGCTGAGCAAGTACTCGTAGGCAATGATTTGGTCAGACGGCACGAAGGAGCCGTTGGAAGCAAAGACGTGGCGGAAACTGGGGGCAACGGGCGAAGCGGAAGGAGAGGCGGTGGACTGGCGAGGGGAAGCGCTAGACGCGGAGCAGGGAGCGGAAGTGGGCACGCGACAGGGGCCGGACAGCGCGGGCACTGGCGGCGGGCAGCCAAACACGCGCACGGCATCCATCGAGGGGAGGCCAGCGTGGGACACGCGATGACGGTGGAACAAAGAAGGAAAAAATAGTGTCAATGAGCTCACGTGCAATAAACATTTGTCGTTTCTCAATTACAAAACTGCCACCACTGATCACCGTGTGCACAAAACTGAGTGTGAATCATTCGTGTTCTGGTCGCGCGTCGCCGAGGTTTCTCCGATGATTAGTAAAACCCCTGGATGCAGTGAATGCACTGGATGAATGAATGCACTGGATGAATGCACTGGATGCGCGCTCTGTCGGGCACACGACTATCACTCTATCACTCCCTCACTCGATCACTCACTCACTCACTCACTCGATCACACATCCGGCAGCTTGCTCGACCCTCCTTCGACGCCCACGCGCACGCGCAGGCGCCGCGCATGCGTGATCTGCAGGTGGCGGCACCCGCCTTGTTTTGCCAAACAACGTGCCCAAACCACAAACCACGAACCCCGAACCCCGATGGACGCTGTTGCCGCGTCCACCCCGGCGCTCCTTCACCACCAGATGCGCACGCACACGCTCGCTCGTCTCCAGCATCAGCAGCAACTCCTCCATTCACACAGCCAGCAGTCGCTACCGCATTCCTCCCAGCAACCTTCCGATCATCACCCGCCAAACGGCCCCAGCAGCCACAGCGGACCCAACTTGGCATCCAGTGCAGCCTCTTCGAACCGTAAAGCCGTGTATAAGATGCTATTTGACGGTCCGCTAAACCAGTCTCCGCTGACTTCCGCCCTTGGCCACGCCTCCGAGAGATTAAACTCAAATCCCCCCGACCACATCACCGCTCTCGAATCCAATCTGTCCCCCTCCACCGCGTCTGCGACTTCCTCCGCTTTCATGGTCGGCCCCGCAGAACCCAATCTTTGCGCGGGCCAAAATTCTCCCTCAGCCTGGCAGAGCTTGGCCCACATTCCGCCCCTCGCAAACCAAAACCCAGACACAGCCCCCATCGATGAAGTCGAAGAAGATTCTCGCCGGTATTTGAATTTCGCCAAGCAGCTTGCTGCGAAAACCCGAGATCCGCTCGATTCACAGGATGTGTGGAAACTATGCACAAGGGCAAAGCATGCTATGGAAGGGGGCGAACGGCTCGAAAACTTATCATGGCGATTATTTGAGATGTCTCTTTCGAAGGAGCGTAAGGCCAAACGTGGCGAAGGTAAGCCTATTTTCTAGTCCCGTTCTGTATTTTCTTCGCTTTTTTTTTGTCCTTTCCGTGTTGGATTCTGAGTAGTTAGCTTTGAATGATTGGTCTATTTGGTGTTTGGAATGTTCCGCATCTGGCATTGAGTAATTTCGTTTAACAATTTCGCTTGGTCCAAATTTTATGTTTTCGGGTTTTGCTTGATGTTTTCTATCAGCTTTGCAGGTTCGTCAATCGGATCTGGACTCAAGCTCTTTCATGCTGAAGCCGCGTATCAGCACATCGTCACCCGTACCCTTGGCGACACCGGCTGGTGCTGCTGCTCGGACGACATTCAACGCTGATTCTGACGCTCTTTCAAAACCCGAGAATCCCGAACCGCAAATGCAAATCGACGGGAAACCAACAGCATATTTCTCATTGCTTTCTTCATCGGAAAGTCCTGAGAATATTGCTCCAGGTAGTCCTGTTGTAAGTGCCAATGCTTGTGATTCGAACAACATGGACGTGTCGTCGCATTTCCTGGGTGAAGATTTGCCTCATTTTGAAGCGAGTGCAATCAATCATTTCAACGTACTAGGAAATGGTCTGCCGTCCAGTCAACTCGACGAACACCAGCGTCAGGAGCAAGAGCTGTTGAATATTCGCTTGCAACAACATCAACTTGAACAATTGCAGCAGCAAAATCAGCAGCAATTGGACCTTTTTCCTTCCTTGAATGGGTTTTCCTTCCTTCAGCAACAGCAACTTTATCAGCAGCAAGTTGCTCTAGCCGCAATCACAGCCCAGCGGAACTCCTTCTTGCAGCAACAGCAATTGCAACCAACTCAGCATTTTCCTATGTTTCCAATGGTGTCTGCAGCTTTTGGCGGCGAGAGCTTAAGCTCGATCACCCGGACACAGAGTGAAATGAATTTTAAAAGTCTCGATCATCGAGGCAGTGGATCCTTGAATCTGTCGTCTCAAGATAGTGGCTCAATTTCAGGTAGAATGGCTCCAAATGGGATGCAGATTGAGGCAGATCAGGCGTCAGTTTATGAATTTTTATTAACGAATGGCTTCGATCTTGATCAAGATGCCGGAAATGGAAGCAGTTTTGCAGATCTTGGACAATTTCAGACTTCCATGAAAAGTGAGAACAGTGATTCGGGGAATTTGCAACCGTTCAAAAGTTTCAGCGTGGTAGACTTGACCAGCTTTCACAAAGCTGCACAAATGAGCAACGGAACTTTTCCTATGATTGCCGACGACTCCAACCCGGCTGAATCGCGGCAATTCACGAGTATGAGTGAAGTTTTTAAGATGCCTGATCGGGTCGAGCAAGCGCCTTCCAAAAAACGCCAACTGAACGATCTGAGCTCTTCCTTCGACCCGCCGTTTTTTGAACAGGCTCAGCAACAAAAGCAAAATGCTGTGCCGAAGAGCTTTCTGAAACAACAGCTACAGCAGCAAGTTGAACATGACGATCTTCTGGAGCAACAAAAGAGCGCGATTCCTCCGAAATCCGCAACATCCAAATCATTAGCTTCAAGGAGGGATCCGTCATCTGGGATTCCGTCAAAGCTCCCGAAATCTCACAGTACTATGAGTTTGGTCAGCCTGCCTAGCAAGGCAATATCGAAAGCAAACTCTTCTCGGAAATCTTCCGGTATACCCAGTGCATCGATTGCGACTTCAGGAAAGGTCTCTCAAGTGCGACGGCTATCTGGGGCAATTGACCGCCACCTCTCGGGGTCTTCATTGTCTTCTGTCACAGAGTCAGTCTCCAGCGATGGCGATTTGAGGAGAATCGATTCGCATAAGTCCTTTGCAGAAGCGGAAGTTTCGTCGAAAGGGATACCGGAAGTGCCACTAACAGGATCTGCAGTGACAACCGCCCCATCATTAACACGGTCAGCTGCACCATCATTGACACCACTGCCCGCAAGCATTCAACCATCAAACGGCGAGATCATTGTGTGCAAGAACTGCAGTGCCACTCAGACGCCTCTTTGGCGACGGGATGCAGAGGGTGGCACCATTTGCAATGCTTGCGGGCTGTTTTACAAGCTGCATGGTGTGCAGCGGCCTGTTGCGCTGCGACGCGACGTCATTCGCAAGCGAAATCGAGCGAAAAAGGGCCAGGCACCGTTTCACGGAAAGAGCGGCGGGCGCAAAGAGCGTGGAAGTGGGGCCACTATAGCGCAAGTATATGCGCGGGAAGAGGATGATGACGACGATGATGGGGAGTTTTTGGGTATGGATTGAGTTGTTTTGTTTGTTTTCCAGCGTATTTGGGTTGGCTTTCCGTGCGTGTGTGGGGCTGTGGTGTTCTTTTTTTCTGTCATTTCCAGATTAATGTTGTATTCGCGCAATCAAAAGTTTCCTCGAGGGCACCATCATTAAATTAGCAAAATTGATGTCAGTCAATGAACTCTATGAGGTGGTCGCACATCCGCGAAACAGACAATTAGCGACCTTCGCAGAGTTTTACCCGTTTTATCTCGGTAAATTTCGTGTGTCGTGGCTACACACTGTCGTTGCTGATGGTCATGGCGTAGGAGAGCATCGCAACAGAACAAGTCGACGGCTGCACGTAATTGGCACCACTGGAGCACTGGGGCTGTTTGCAACCGCCCTAGCAACACTGCAGCCGAAGCTTGTGGCTGTTGGCTTCGTCTTTGGATACTCGCTGGCGTGGGTAATTGATTCCTCTGTGGTGTTGAAGTTGTGTTCACTGTGCTTGCGGTCCCACAAGGTCGGCCACTTCTGCTTCGAGGGAAACAGGCCCGCGACGTTCAAGTACCCGGTCTGGAGCTTCATGGGAGATCTGCGCATGTGGTTCGAGGTTGTGACTTTGAAGCGCGCCTTCTAGCAAATAAGACTCCGTCTGTCTCGATTCGGCGACTTCCTTGTTATCACCACAGCTGAGCTGATGTAACAACTCCATGCGGGAGCAGTTTCCGGGAAGAACCTCAGGAGGCAGCTGCACGCCGGGCGTTGCACTGGATAACAAAGATGGTATTCTTGCGTGACTCGACCATATCCGGCATACTGTCAGTGACTGGGGTTCGAGTCGGTGAGCCTGAGGTGAGAATAATGTCGCTCGTATTGAAATTCTCAAGCACACCCCACAAAATTCACCTGCGGAGGCATACACGACCATCTTCATTTCCTTAGCTCTCCTCTTTGGAGTAGCCTTCACGAGCCGTTGGCCAAGATCGCGAGACCTGAAGCAGTAGACGACCAGAGTTCTGCACTGAAACGGCAGTCTGGATCCGCACGTTAAACGCTGGTCAGCCACCACGCGTGCGATGTGTCTGAAGCCTCTGCCAAGAATCGGATGTCCGTACCTGATTAGTGAGACCCTTAGCTTAGGCAGTTTCGGGGAAGTCCCACCCACACTAACACTGATCACACGCCTCACGGCACTGGAGAGCACTGGCAGTTTTGGGAAGGTAGCATAGCGGCTGCGACGAGCCCCTTCCGCACACAGCAACATGTTCCAAATCGGAGTGCATCGCACTTACACGGATTTCGGATAGGCCGCCCTTGCCAAATGCACAGTCTTCACCAAATTGCTCTAAAAGCACTCTAAAAACAAGAGCTGGCCGGCCACCCGCTCCCATTGCGACTGCCGCTACTGTTGCCGCCGCTACTCCCGAAAATGAGGGCAACACCTTCGCTGCTGCTGTCCGTCGCGGCACAACTGAAGAAGGCTTCACCAATCCGAAACCGCGCAGGGTATTCTTTGAAACTTTCTCCTTTTTAAGTCGCCGGGCCGTGAGGCGAATTGCGAACAAATAACACTACAATGTCCGCTTTGCAGTCAATTGAGGATGTTGAACAAAGAACTCAAAATCGCTTTTTGGGACAATGCTTTCTTGTCCATGTCAGTGTATGAAACAGAATGCCCCACTCCAGCGAGAACGAAACATCATCCGACAGTATATTCAAACAGCGAAAGAAGCCTCAAAAGTCTGGAAACAGCCCTTCGAACTGCTCGTCCTCGCTGGTGACCGATATAGTGCCGCGCTGCATTCCTATGACAGAGCTCGCATCCGTGTACACGTCAAAGTTGCCCACATCGCCATCACCCGCCACTGCGGGCACAAAAGGCACGGGAACTGCCAACTGCGCCGCTGCACCCCAGTCCACGCCGCAGAACCAGGAGTGCTCTTTGATTTCTCTCGCTCCATTCACCCCCAGCCGCTTGTTCGCCTGGATCTCCAAAATCCGCGACAGCAAATCGCGCGCAACTTCATGAATTTGCGAGCTCCATCGCATGTCGCTGTTTAATATTCGCTCGTAAATTTTTAGAGGCGTCTCTGCCTGAAACGGCGAGTATCCTGCCATCAGCTCATAGCAAACGACTCCGAGACTCCACCAGTCCACGACTCGGGAGTATCCCAGCTTGAGTATTATCTCCGGGGCCATGTATGCCGGCGTTCCGCAGAATGTAACTGCATGATTTCGTGGAACCACTTTTGCAAAGCCAAAGTCTGCAATTTTTATGTGCCCTCGCACATCGATCAGGATATTCTGGATAGCCATGCATTAATTAATGCACTGATTTCACATGTATACGCAAAAGGTTCACCTCTGGTTTTAGATCGCGGTATATGACATCTTTTGAATGAATGTACTCAAGCGCCAGAATTATTTCCACCGTATAAAACCGCGCAATCGGTTCCGAAAACCGCACATGCTTTCGAATGTGGCTGAACATGTCTCCTCCAGGGATGTACTCCAGGACAAGATACAAATGTTTTCGATCTTGAAAAGTTGTAATAAGATCCACCACGAATGGGCTTCTCAGCATTGCCAAAATATTTTTTTCGCTCGTAACATGCTTAATTTGTTTTGTTTTGACTATATCGGCTTTTCGGAGCGACTTGATTGCGTACGTCCGAGCATTCACACTCCCGTTTGAATGTAAGCATTGACTCTCATCTTGGCTGTTCTTGAATTTTATCACATGCACCCGAGCAAAAGCTCCTTTCCCTATTTGCTCCTTTATTTCGAAATCTTGCAGAGTGAAAGCTATACAGAAGCAATTCAGTAACTTCGAAAAGTATGCTTGCAAATACTCAATACCAACCTCGTAATCCTGATCCTTCCTCGACGGGCTTCTTCTGCTGTATCTGTTTTTTTGCTTTCAGGCTATTGCCCAAAAAGGCTGCGTTTATTTGGGCTTCTTCAAGGTATTCTCCGTTGGACTGGTACGGCGCAGACGTCGGGCGTTTTGCTAGCGGGCTTGTGGGTACTGCAAGAGTTTTCTTTGGCAAGCTTGGCGGAGACAGTGACACAAGATGCTTGCCAGACACGTTTGCTTTGCTGTTGTTCGGAAGCAGCCTACGGCTGCTTCCCCCAACCGTTTTTCCCAACGCTGTAGCAGCAGGCCACATCGAGCTGCCAGCAAAAAAGTTCACGCTTGATCCATCGTCCTGCGGGGTTTCCGCCAACTTTTTCGACGAGCTTGTGTTTTTCTGATTGCGCAGTAGCAACTTTGGTGTCAATGGCTGCTTTGGCGAGCTGCTTGCATCCGGAGGCGGCTTAATTAGTGGGGGGAACATGGGGCCAGTGGAGGAGAAATGGGGATTCTTTGTGGGTGGGAGCATAAGGAACGGGGAAGCGCGGCGGGGTGCAGGAGGGGGGCCCGGCCGGAAGGGAGGCGGGCGCGGTGATCGGCGATCGTGATTCTGTTCTGCCCGCGCCCCAGTGGTTCTTCTGGAACCGCCCCGTGACCCGGCGGCGTGGTCCCCCACACAATGTCATTCATTGTATCAAATCCAACAAAACCAAACAAATGATTGTGCGCGCAGCAATTTCCGCTGAAAAAGCCGCGTCATATGACTAGCCCATTCGCAGATGCGCGCGACGCAGTGCAGTCGTACGCGTGCGCGTACGTCCCGACGCCGCCCGCTCTCGACGGCCGCATTGCGGACGTATGGGACGCTGCGCCATGGACGGCAGACTTCATCGACATCCGCGGCGCCTCCATGCCCGCCCCGCGCTTCCGCACCCGTGCCAAAATGCTGTGGGATCTCGACTACTTATACTTTGCCTGCGAGATGGAGGAGCCGCACGTGTGGACAAACATCTCTGAGAAGAATAGCGTCATCTACTGGCAAAACGACTGGTAATCTATCGATCCCCACTCGCCGATTCCTCAAACAGAGTTGTCCCAGGGAAATATTCATCGACCCGGACGGCGACGGCCTCAACTACTACGAATTCGAAGTCAACGCCCTTAATACCATTTGGGAACTCACCCTCGACAAGCCTTATAATAAAGGAGGACAAGCCACTCACCCAACAAACATTCCGGGTCTCAAATCTGTCGTTCATGTGCGTGGAACTGTGAACGATGCGTCGGACGTGGACGAAGGATGGAACGTCGAAGTTGCAATTCCGTGGGAAGGTGTGGAAGATGCTCGACTAATCCAACCGTAGTCGCTTATGTGCTTTGTCCAGGCCTGAAAAAATACAACACGAACCCTCCAAACCGCCAGACACCACCAAATCCTGGTGACTCTTGGCGTATTAATTTTTCGCGCGTCGAATGGCCTTTCCGCATCGACGAAAACGGGAAGTATGTTCGTCTACCGGAGTACAACAGATGGGATGTTCACGATGAAGACAATTGGACGTGGTCACGGCAAGGCGAAATTAATATGCACATTCCGGAAATGTGGGGAGTTGTTACTTTCCGCGGGGACATTGTTCCAGAATTGCATACCCAGTAGTAGAAACAAAACTGGCTTGCCATAAAAATATGTTCGATAAACAGACTGTCTTGAATAAAATTTACCTCCTATCAATTCAGACCCACCTTTGCAGAACATTCTTATGAAGATTTTGTTGACTTTTGACTTTTTTCCTGACTGAACCCCTCAGAGAAAGTGGGTATGCATTGTGAAATAATTGCTATTTTTTCAATTTGTAACTTTATCTCAATCGAATTCGCATGGGTTTCACAAATTACACTCATCCGTACAGTCTCAAAAACAATCTGCAGGCCTTCTTGATACAATCACTTCAGATTTCATTTCGAGGATCTTTCTTGAGTGAATTACTTGATTGTGTGGAGGAGTTACTCACTGAAACAATTTTTTTAATATGAAATGAAAATTTCAGATTGTATTCGTAATGGTATTCGAAATTCAAAATTCCCTCAAAAGATGACCGAGAAGTCAATTTGAACGACAGGACGAACAAAAACTATGTCGAATCTCGAGCACTACCGATGTAATGGAACCCGTTGTGTCGAGCTTGGGCATGAACCGCTCACGATTGACACCTTTAACTGGGAAAACCTGGTGGACAAAAACGGAAGCAAAGCCTCCAGAGCGGATCTTGCTGATGTTGTCATTGTTTTTATTTCAAAAGGATGGTGCAAATACTGTGGGAGAATGCAAGTGTATTTCATTTTCGACTTCTGCTGAACATTCACCAGATCACCCATTCTTTCCAACATACACGCGCACAATTCCGAAAAAATATCTTTGGTGATCCAAAATCATTCGTTCGTTGAGATTCCTTACCAAGAAGACGGATTCCAAAAGTTCATGCGTGAAAAGGAATTTTATAACTTGAACTATGAACCTAAGTCGGAGGAAGATCTGGCGAACTTGAGGAAAATGCTAAGGGATCACTGCATCGGTAACTATCTCCAAAAATTATATTTTCTGGCGATTGGCTGACTGATGGGGCAAAGAATTCCCTGCATTCTTCGTATTCCAGCGCGAAAGTGGCAAGCTTCTGACGAACGACGGATACACAATCATCAAGTCGCTGTACGATCTCTCGAAAGATTACGACAACAGCTCGTGTGACGCGTGCAGGGAGTTCAGCAAGCCGATCGACTTGGAGTTCTGGACGAGGGCTGGGGCGGTGTGAAAGAATCAACAAACGATTATTGTGATACTGTCAATCAGATCATGCAGCCGCAGGACGCCGCCGCCAAGGCGCTACTCGAGAGCGCAAAGGCCTTCGCGCGGGCACAGACCATCAAGGTGAAGCGTCCCGCCTTCTCATCCCATCTCAAGACTCATCGGAACTGCCAGCTATTGCTGTCCAACTCTACCGCCGATCCAGCCTCGACCGATGCGACGGCAACCTCGGCTGATACCCATGGTCCTGCTGTCACGGCCATGTCACTCGCCGCGTACGCTACCGCCCTGCAGTTCCCCGCATCCTTTTCGCAGCAAACGATATCCGCAGTCTACGCAGCGTCAAAGATTTATGTTGGAGCCTTGCATCCAGACATCGAAGAGCTCCACTTGAGGTTCGAGACATTTTTCGCGACGTACAGCATAAACCCGGCCTGTTCTTTGACAGGCAGCTGTTTTCCGTCTTTGGCTCAATCAGGTCCATGTCGATGAGCTTTGACGCAGTCACTGGTCTTGGTCCAGCAAAACATAAGGGCTTTGCGTTTTTTGAGTTCGATTGCCCAGAATCTGGTGTCTTGGCCGTGCAAGGTATGAATGGTGTGGAATTCGGCGGCAGGCGAGTGTTTGGTAGACAATCTTGTTGCGGGCTGAATTTTGCAAGCAGAGCGATGAAGGTTTCGCGGCCGAAGGACTTCAAACTGGAAACTCTGGATTTAATCCCGAAGGCCCCCGTGGAACGAATATTCGTGTCAAATATACATGAAAACGTTGACGAAGACATGCTCAAGGCGATATTTGATGCCTTTGGTGAAGTAGACAAGGTGGCGCTTCTGGTGAGTTCATTTCTTCTGCCGCACGAATGAACTGAATTGAATATCAACAGCCGGATGCCGTTACGCGCAAACACAAAGGATGCGGGTAATGTCCATCTTCTATGGCCTTCCGTACTTGGATGAATGGCGGGCTTTAGTTTTTTTCCTGCTCAGTTCTCTCGGCATTCATCACTTTCACACACTTCCCCTCCACAAATCTGCCCGCTGCACATTCACCTTCACTCAACAAAAAAAGTCCATTACATGTCACAGCACCACTCCCCTAACTTTGAATAAAACAAAGGTACATCCAATTCCGCGATGCGTCTGCCGCGTCGACCGCGGTTATGTCCATTCAGTCACGTGTGGGAGGCGGATTCGAATTGGCGGGATCACGCCTCTATGCCCTTCCCGCAGTCGTCGGCGGTGAGATGATGGCGGGAATGGTTTCCCTCGCAGGCGTACCCCAGTTGTCCGAGGCTGCCAAGTCAGCAGCAACCGCTACAAAAATCACAGGTGAAGTCTGTGTTTCTGGCACCATCGGTTTTTCGTTTTCTGATTTCTCCATTTCCCAGCAAAATCGATTGTTCCGTCAAAGCTGTCGACTGTCCACGCACTTCCGCCGAACCCTATGCTCTCTGCAGCAGCAGCGGCAACCGCTGGTATGATGCACGCGCTTCCCGCTGAGTCAGCCGCTGCCCAAACGCTCCGTGCTGCAATCCAAGCTGCCAAAGCTAAGTTTGCGCGCGAAACTGGCGGTACCACTACCGATGCTGACGATAGCGTCGAGGACGGGGATGTTTCCATTAAGTCCGCAAGTGCGCGGCTGGCAGTCATGCAGAAACTCATGCGGCGGGAAGATGTTCCAGTCCCTGTCGAGGACTCTATGTCGGCCACAAAGCGGCGGAAAGTTGACGACAACAATGAAAAAGCGGTTGCATCTGTCTCACGATCGCTCGTATTAAGAAACATGGTCACCGTCGAGGAGACTAGTGATCCGGAACTGGAGACTGAAATATTAGAGGAATGTCAGAAATACGGAAAGGTGGAGAAGGTTGATGTGGGGAAAGTCGGTGACTCTGAGAATCCTAATGCCACAGTTGATGTCATTGTCACATTTGCATCACATGATGACAGTGAGAAGACCAGGGCTGCGTTAGACGGACGGTATTTTGCTGGACGGAAAATTTTTGCTGAATTTTGTTGAGGTGCGAAGAAGTCGGAAGGCAATGCACACTTGACATAGCATTTGTGAAATTCACATATAAAGTTGATGAAAACGAGTGTTACCTTGTTGGAGGTGTTCTCGCGGGTGATTCCATATGTGGCTTTCTTCTGCAAATCTTTTAAATGCCTTTCAGCCATGCCATCCAGCACCAATCTGGAAGCGTCCATAAACCTTTCGCCACCGAGTACAGCCTTGCGTTCAAAGATCCAACGCCATTTCTCAGCAAAGGGTTTCGCAAAAGTGCAAACCGCAAAAGGACCGCACAACTTGCTTCAAATCACAGCAGAAGTGCCATTGAAACTAAAGGCTGTGTAACTTCGTCAAAGTATGAGGAAAATGCTGAAGAGAGAGTAGGAGAGAGGTCCATATCAACTGGAGCGTCGGTGAGCGTTTTCCCCTGTGTCTTGGTTTTTTTTTTTTAGAAACCATCGTTGGGCATTTTCAGGAATGCACCACGCTCGATAGCATCCGCCTTGATAGTGCACAAACAAGCTTGATGCTACCAGCAATGCAGAACTCCACTCGTCAACAACAGTCGTGTTTCAGGAGACGGCGGGTTTTAGCCGATCAAAACTTGTCCAAAGGTCAACATTACAACATAATTTCCGGTCAGTTTTTATATTCCGGTCAGTTGGAATTCAAGAAATAAATGAAGGCGAGAAAATTGCCGGGGAACCTCATTCCGGTTACAAAGAAGGCAAGCGCGCAGTAATACAGACTTTTTACCAAGTGGAATTGGCCTCTAATGTGAGCTTCTTGTGTGTTCGTGCTTCGAACCGACCACCCTGTTCCCGCAGGCTCGCGATTCCAGATATAATATTATTTCCAATCAACAAGGGTTTGTGGGTCAGGTATAGACGATCGTGAGAATATAATATTCGCGATCTTGGTGTCTGAGTGTGTGAATGCTGAAAAGTTGGCTCTTTCTTTTTCTAATTGGATTGTTTTACCAAGAAAGTGACACTTATCTGCCTCTGCCTGCCCTGAGTTTAAAAATAACCCACACTCACAGGCGCCTGAGGACATGATGGTCGCCCAACCTGCACCCAAAGGCCACAGCCATGGTGGCGGTGGAGGGGAGAAGCAAGCGCCGCGAATATTCACGATCGCAGCGAAAGTGGATGAGGAAGAATGCCAAGCTTGGTCAAATTTGCTGTCGCCAGCGTGCTCTTTCGGATAAGAATTGGGCAAACGGAACGAACGGGGATCCGCTGGATCCGCAGCCGCGCACAATAGTTGCTTGAATCGTCTGGCCAGTGGAGCACCGATTAAACGGGCAAAGAGCCCTGAAAACAATTTACTACACTGAAATACACATATATGTGGAAAGTGCCTAGGCTGTAGAGGGCGGTGGGCAACCATCTCGTATGAACAATTTATGGTTCAGCCGAATAAAAACTGAGGTTGACGCCACGTACAGCTGAGAAGCTTGTGGAGGGTCCTCACCAGAAGAGAGAAGTCAGATTTCGGGCACTCAATGAAAGCGGTGCAAGAGTTTCAGTTGCCCTATCTGTGGGCAGACGCGATGAAGCTGGGCACGGAAGTGCCAGTCCGTGAGCATGCCGTGGGCGGTGGCGGGTGGCAGCACGGAGCTGTGTGCGCTGTCGCTGGAGCGCGACGCAGCTGCGGGCGGTGTGGCGCAGGGCCGTGACACGGCGGAATTGAGCCGAGCCTATAAAAGGCGGCTTTATTTCTTTTTCTTTTTTGTTGCGCGCACAAACTCCATCGCCCGCAATGACAGCGCGTGTTTCTGCGCCGGCGAGCGCCCCGTCCAGTGCGAGTGCATCATCCGCCAAGGCATCCGCTCGTATCCTGCGCTTCGTTGGTCACCGCCACTTGCGTGTGCGTCTGGTCCTCGCTGTGCTGGCCCGGCGCCCTGTGCGCATTGACGCCATCAGACCGCCCGACGCCGACCACGCACATCCTGGCCTTGCTGGTATGTATCCATCCTGTCGCAACCCCACATCGCTCTATAGTGCGCTGTATTGTGCTCTCTTGTGCACTCTTGTGCTGTCAAATGTTGTCTGGTCTCATGAAACAAAAACGCAGATTACGAAGTCTCTTTCCTGCGCCTGCTTGAAAAACTCACCAACGGCTCTGTACTGGAAATCTCCTACACTGGTACTTCGCTGCTTTTCCGCCCAGGGATCATTACTGGCGGTAGAATCTCCCACGATTGCCCAAACTCACGCGCAATTGGTTACTTTCTTGAACCCATTCTCGCTCTTGCACCATTCTGCAAGTCTCCGCTGGCTCTCACCCTCAACGGAATTACAAACGATAATATAGATGTCTGCGTGGACACACTGCGCACTGTGTCATTGCCCTTGCTGCGCAAGTTTTTGCCGGAAAATACCACCACCCCGCTCGAGCTGAAAATTACAAAGCGCGGTGCACCACCCCTAGGCGGCGGCCAAATTGTGTTTGAGTGTCCCTGTGTGAAGTCGCTGCGTGCAGCCACGTTGTTGATGGATCCTGGGCTTGGTGTACGCAGAATCAGAGGAATCGCCTACGCAACGCGTATCAGCCCGCAAATGGCCAACCGCGTTGTTGATGCTGCTCGCGGCCTCCTTAGCCGCTATATCCCGGACGTTTATTTATATACGGACGTTTACAAGGGTGCTGAGAGCGGCAAATCACCAGGATACGGTGTGTCGCTCGTAGCGGAAACTACTACCTCGTGTTTGTACAGCGCAGAATGCGCATATCAAGTTCGCAAAAAGAGTGTGAACGACATAGTCAATGGAAGCGATGAAGTTCCAGAGTTTTCTTTGGATGAGGAGGCCTCCTCCGTGGCCAAAGAGGGCAGCAGCGTTGTTTCCCAGGCTGCTGTCCAAGATACCAGTTCTGCGACACAAGAAGGACTCCTCAATCATCTGGAGAATGACTACTGTTTCCCTACTCCCGAGGATCTCGGGATCCGCGCAGCCAGGCTGTTGCTCACAGAAATCCGATCCGGTGGATGCGTTGACACGAGCACGCAATGGCTTGCAATTTTGCTGCTGGCTCTGTCGCCAGAGGATGTAGGGAAAGTGCGTGTGGGTGCATTGAGCTCATATTCCGTGCAAGTGCTGAGGGATGTACGGGATTTTCTGGGAGTGGTATTCAAGATTGGCGAGGAGAAATCACACAGCGATGAAAATGAACTCAGCGTGAGCCTGCGAGGCGGTGTGGTGTTGACGTGCGTCGGGAGCGGATACGTGAATGTGAACAAGAACGTGACATAAAAGCTTCCACGCCATTTCCGGTGTCTAGCCGATCTTCGTGACTTCCAGTTTCCTTCGGAGTTTAACTGCTTTGAGCAAGTAGCTAGGAAGCAACATCAGCCCCAAGACAAATGGTTGGCTCGCAAACGGGGAAACGAAAATTACAATCACAGTCTGCTTTTGGTTCTACTGCGTGTCAATAAACTGTCACATGTAATTTGAATACTATCATCTTGAAACTGATGCGGTAGGTCAGCAGAGCACGTACGCGTCAATAAGAAGCAAACAAAAACTCTTGCAAATTCTTTATCGAACTTAAAAGCACAGCGAATACTACCTCACATGCTTATTCCGCCCCCAGCAGTTTCAGCAGTTCGTTGCGTGACAGCGGATGCTCCCGATCAAGCAACAATTCTTTGAGCCTCACAATCTTTTCTGCAGACTCGTACGCCGCTCGTGCAGCGGCTGCCGCCAAATTTGAGCTTGACGCCTTGCCACCAAAGCCGCTATTTGCATTGCTGACCTTGTGCGTCCCGTACGGATTGTTTCCTTTCAGCACCATGACGTTCTTCGATAGCGGTTCGTCCCCGTTGTCTGGGCTGCCTCTCGAAACTCCACCACCTCCCCCCGAGCTGCGACCACTAAGCAAAATCTTTTTAAACATCTGCTCCCACTCATTGAATCGCATCTCGGTCGACACGGCAAGCACTTGCGTGTTGATGAGCTCTCCTTTCGTGGAGGTATCAGTTCCTGCATCTGTGCCATCCTGATTGGTGCGAACGCCGCCGTGGCTGTTCGCGGCGTCGTCCGCGAACTCCTCGACAGCAAACCGGAACTTGAGCCACGTGGGCTCCACCAACACGCCGATGCCTGCCGGGAGTTCGAGACGCCGTCGCGCCGCTGCCGCGGCCGCAAAGGCCATTGTTGATGTCGCTGTCGACGCGTCGGAAGAGTCGCCGCCAGCCACGGTGGCATCCGCAAAAGACACATCCGTCCCAGCCACCCCACCGCCCGCAGCATCAGCGACCGAGGAACTAGAAGCAGCGATAGCGCCGCGCAGCCGGGTGAATAGCAGCACCTTGCGCCCGACTGTCGCGCCCGTGACCGTGAAGCTCACGGATACGGCACCGCGCGAAAAGTCCAGCACCCGCGGCTCCGCGCTGACGTTCACACCGCTCGCCTCTAGCACTAGGCCCGGCACTGGTTGGCTCAACGACAGCGTGATGCGCGGACTAGCTTCGCCTACGGTCAAATTCAGGAACGGCGTTGTTGTCGTGAACGCTATGTACGCAGCATCGCTCGCGTTCCCGGCCTGCAGTGGCGACGGTGTGCTGCTGCTGCTGCTTCCTGTCGTTATACTGCCTGAATCTGAATATGCCGTGCCAACTGCTGGAGCTGTCTTTTGCACCGTGAAAAAGGAGAACGGCGGTGCAGACGGCAGGTATCCGGAACTTTTGTTATGTCGGCTTGACGAGTCCCCAATGTCAAGTCTCTCTTCAAGAATATCATTGAATATAGTTATCAAAGCTTCCCGGTGTGTCTTTTCGCAGGCAGCACCGGTGACAGTTGCATAATCTGGTCTCGTCTTCAGGCTCGATTGAAGGCTCGGTAAAAGGCCCCAGATAAACTTGTTGGAAATATCTGCCAAGTCTCTTCCGCGATTTCCCATGGTATTTGTTCCTTTACGAGCCGGAGCAGAGTAATGTATTTCGTAATCAAGCGCCAAAAGCCCAGAAACTACCTGCTGCACTGCGTCGTGTTGCCAGTGCTTCTCCAATGGAACATTTTCCAACGGCGTTGAAGGTGTTGGGTTTTTACTTCTCGTATTCGCAGGCGGTGAAATCTTTGCCATTGATTTTGGGTTGCAGACAAGCCACCTTTCCACGAAAGCTTCTATGATTGCGTTGACCTTTTCGGATTCTCCGATTGGAAGGCGCAAAGAGCATAAGAGCATTCGGAAAGACGTGATCAAGTCTTTGCCTTGAAATTCAAAAAACCGTAGGTATGATGTAAGAATCTGGGTATGAGACTGAAGAGCCAAGAATTTTCCCAGTGCCGTCTTTGACAACCGAGGGGTCGTTAGAAGAAAGGTCGCAACTGCCGTGGGAGTTCTCGGAAATATACCCTGTAACATATGCGTTATGAGTTGAACAGCGAAATGTCTCAGGCGGGTGGGTACCTTTGATATCAAATAACTTATGGACTTCACTGGATGCGATTCAAACGTTCGTGACACAACTGTTTCAATTCTATGTCGAGTCTCAGAGTCGAGCAAAAGAAGTCCGTTATTTGGATGCTTCGCTTTTGAATCATTGAATGTTAAGCAGCAATTGCGGATTTTCATGATAGTTAACGGTTTAAAATACATGCGCTTTGTTGTTCGTCTTTCATATGGCTTTGTTATAACCAAGATATCCGTCAGTAGAAACAGGTAACATTCTTTCAAGCTGGAAATAGTTGCGATATTCCACGCTGGACCATCCAAAAACAAGGTTCGTTCGCAAGCCTCTCTTGGTTTCAAAGTCACAGATCTTGACAGAGATGATGCTTGATTAGATCTTGGAATTTCGGGGCTTAAAAACTGCGGAGACTCCTCTCCACCGCTATCGCTGATATCTGTGTATTCATCGCGGATAATAAACTCATCGCCGTCGTCGGTGACCATTGGAGCACGACTGTTTGAGCTCGATGGTTTGCTACGAGTACCAGCAGAATCCAAATTGGCTAGACCCTTGCGAGTATCTTTCTGCGGCAGTGGCAAGCCAGGGACACGATTATTCCTTGATGAAAACGACTTGGTTAAAGCGCCTTTGCTCGTTGACCTGCTTGGAACTACCACTGTCAACGACGATGCCTGTTGGCGCTGTCCCTGGTCGCCTTCGTTCCGACCATCGATCGCACGGGATGACGACCCCTGCCGACCAGCAGCGAAGTCATAATCATCGTCATCTTCCTCGTCAGACGACCAATTCCCCCCATTACGCAAATTGGCAATACTCGATTCGCGACGCACATACTCGGAGTCGCTGTCGTACCTCGATGGTGGCGAGAACGAAGGCTGAGCACTGCTGTCAAGTGGGCTCGCAGGTGACGAGGCTCGAACGGCGGCGTCCAGACTTGGCCTGATGGGATCACCGTCCGCATCGGCTGACGATGGGGATGCAGGCTGTGATGCGGCGGCCGCAGCTGCAGCTTGCGCATCCTGGGCTGCTTTGACACGACGCGCGAGAACGCCGAGCACATTCTTCCGTGCGACCTGAGGCTCTTGAGCCAGTAGCGACTGGGTGGACTCCTGCAGTAGTTGCTCCTCGATACGACGCGTCTCGTTATATTTCTGCGTTGGAGGGAGGGGCGTTAGCGAAGGAGCGATGCGTACACCGAACAAACACACAAAGCACACAATCGCAACGGACAACATTCAAAGAAGCACACCCACACGAGTAGCTGCTAAGTGGAGAGCAGCGTAATCGCATCGAAGCAGGGGGGAGAAGTGGCAGCGGGAGGGGTCAGAGGTGGACATCAGACCTTCTGAATCAGCAGCTTCAGTTCGAAGGTCGAGGCGGAGCCGGAGCCAGAGTCTGCAGCGGCCTCGCGCTCTCGCTCGAGCAGCAGCTCCTGCTCCTTGCGCTGGAGAATGGCCGAGAAGCGCTCCATTCACGAACCAAAAATGAATTGAATGAACGAAAGAAGGAGCCCCACGAACGAACTCCCGCAACGTCCTGAACGCGTCCGAAGATATCTCCGCCATCCCCGCCATCTCCGCCAGCTCGGCGCATCCGCTGCCGCTCTTGTGCTGTGCTGTGCCGTGCGGTCGTCCCCCTTCAGCCGCTGCCCAATTGTTTCCACCGCCCCAGCACTCCCTGCCACTCCGTCTTGCTCCTGAGCACAGATTGGCTATTTCTTAGCCTCCTATCCTTGTCAATAAACCCGAGCCAATCCTGCCTGCTGAAATTTCGTGCGAGGCTCCTTGTTCCATTGTTCCATTACAGAATATTCTGCGCATTTACCTCGGATCACAGAGATTTTCGAAATCTGTGATAAAGCTTGCCTTACCTGTTGCTTCTGGAACTGCGCTGAGAAATTAATTTTTTCTGGCAATTAAGCAAAGAAGTCCAAACTCCAATAATTCTTTGAATATCCAACAAGGTTCAACACTCTTGACAAGAAAGGCAGTCAACTCATGTCTCCCTTGGAATAGTGTTTGCCCATTCAAGCAGATTGATTCCACCCTCCATCACATCCATGCAATAAGGATGCCGCAGCAATTCTTCGGGCCCGCTGCGAACTTCCTCATCCTTTGCAACGCTGTATGGATAATTTAAAGATTACCGCTGTAGAAGAAATTTTACCAATGAGAAATTAAATCGTCGAATAAAGGAGTGAATTTTCCGGGAGGCAAGCTCGGCGGTGGGCTTTCAGTTACGTGAGTCATCATTTCGAATAGTGTCATGTTTTGATACACATGCTTTGCCGTAGCAAGCTCTATGAGTGTCAGGCCCAGAGCCCAAATATCGCTCTTCACGGTGTATACTTGGTCGCTTGTTATACGTTCCGGTGCTGCAAGCTCATTAGAATTTTCTTGAAAACCAATTTCGAACCTAAGTATCCTTGGGTACCAGTAAAAGTCCGTGCAACCGTATTATGCACCTGCTTTGACACGCCAAAATCGGTTATTTTTATTTGCCCTTTGCTGTTGAGTAAAATATTGGACGGCTTGATATCTTGCGATAACAACAGTTGTAGTAGAAAAGTTGATAATGCTTAAATCAAACCTCGGTGAAGAATTTTGTTATCGGCCAAATAGAGTAATCCTTTCAAAACATGAACGGCAATTTTGACGACCGTTGCTTCATCGATTGGCCCAAGTTTACGATAGATTCCATCAAGTGAGCCCAAGTCCATATATTCAAGACAAACTGATACGCCACCATCGTGAATAAACTAAGCAATGACCAGCTTGTTTGTTGAATGGTGAAAGACAAAGGAACGTACCGCCCCGTAACATCCAACAATGAACTCCGATTGGCAAATACTCAGTATCCTCAGCTCCGCTTTGAGTTGCCGTTCAGCCTTCTTCCGATTACCTTCGTCGTCGACGTTGATGTAAATATTCTTCCGAGCCATGAGAGTGCCCGTCGGCGTATGACGCACTTTGCTGACGGTGCCGCCGTTCCCGGCGCCAAGCTCACAGACAAACTCAAGGTCTGCGTCCTGCAGCTTCACCGGCTTTGCCGCGGTGCCGGCAGTGGCAGCGCTGCTCGACGTTTCGGCGGCGACGGGTGCGAACGCTGCTACACCATTGCGGATAGCGCTCGGTAGCAGCTTCTCAGCGTCGATCTGGTCCGCAACGGCAATCACGCTTGCACCGGCGCTGCTGCTGCCTGGTGGGATCTGCAGGTTGAGTTTGAGCTTTGGTGGTGGCATTGACTTCGGAAGCTGCAACAATGAGAATTATTCCGAACCAACAGAACTTCCACAACAACCACGGCGCATTCTGTGCCCGAGCAACCACACACGCTGACTGTAGCTTGGTGCTGATATTTTGGTGCGGTATCAGCCACACCGAGTTGTAGAACTGGAAGCATTGGCGTCAAAGGCCTCTAAGTTCCTCCAAAATCAAAGCCAAGACTGAGAAGACAATGGAGCGTACATCCACGGGTGTCAACAAGATCAGAATCCCAAAATCCTAAAACAGCTGCTGAAGGGATCTACAAGTCAACGTTCATTCTCGATTTTGAAGAAGCTTGTTAGGCAATGACCCTTATGAATAACACCTTTGCGCCAATCTGATGTCGCGTTGTCGAAACCTGAAAAAGAAATTTCTCTCACTTATGTGAGCTGGAAGGTGAATATCAGATTCTGACTGTTATTTGAAGTCTGACAATGATTTGTCAAGCCGCACGTTATTCATTGCGACTATCTTGCCTGGTGAAGTCAGAGAAGTTATTGTCATACCTGTGCAGTGCACAGGTAATTCGATACATTCGCATACTTCTGCGACGACATAATCTCTGAGCGCGCAAACCTTTTGGCGACAAAGCCAGAAGAAGCAATGCGAGAGGTTCTCACAGCCCGATGAGTTGCCCATGAAAGTATGAAAGCTGAATTATCGGGCCGTAACTGCCGGCCCCTGACTTGATGAATGGACATTGGCATTCAGTGTGTCTTATTATATATGTGTCTTATTATATATCTTCGGATGTAATTCGGGAGAATTGCATTGCAACTTCCGTTGGTTATGAGGATGTGGCCTTGGCCCTCTAACGGTGCCCGTCCTTGTCTGGGTTAATAAATGGATCATACCAACCAGGTGTGAAACCCTCATTGCCTATTTGCAGTGTTCAGATTTCAACATCATGAGACGGCAATTCCCAGTACGTGATAGCAAGTCAGCCATTTCGCACGAAGCCCTTCAGAACTGGTCGCCCCTAAACCTCGATTCGTTTTTTCTGTGCCACCGATGCCACTCAAAGCGCCTATCTGTAGATAACAAAATGTCTCTGTTTAGTAACGCGTCCGACGACACCGACTGCGCCACCGGCCTCTTCCCTGCCTCCATCACATCAGCCTCGCATCAGCGAATGCTTCTCGACTCGTACCCTTTTGATCTTGATTTGCCAGCTTCGGATTCTGAGGCTGCAAATTTTAACCTCAACACGTTTCTTGCGCCATCCGAAGCTTCGGCACCTTCAGTCCTCGACTTCAGCCTAACTGACACAAGAAGTCTTATTACTGGTGGTATTGAATACGATTCGCAGGTTGACAACGCCTCGTGGTTGTTCATGAACCTAGTGGCGCCAATCACCCAGCCTGTAAACGACTTTGTAATTGGGTTTCCACTATCATTACCATTCGTTCCATTGCCACTATATTCGATCGCTCGATGCGTTCAGGTTTTTGAAACAAACTAATCTCTTTGGTTCCGTTTTATGATCTAAAACTCAAAAAACAAAAAAACAAACAAAAAAACTAAAGGAAACGGAGCCACAAATTGAAGCTGCGGACTCTTCACACGCTCTGGCCTCGCATATGATGCCTCTATCTGCATCCACCACAGTCTCAGCATCAACTTCGGCGGCGGGCACTCATGAGTGCATGTGTCGATGTGGCAAGTCTTTCGACCGCAAATGGAACTTAAAAATCCATATGAAGACTCACGAACTGAACCGCTTGCGGGAATACGCATGCGGATGCGGAAAAACTTTTCTGAACGCGCAGAATCTGCAGCGCCACAGTCAATCTCACGACGAAACGAAAAGACTTCGTTGTCCTCGATGCGGCAATAGATTCACGCGCGGTGATGCTCTGAAGAGGCATGAGCAGAAGGGGACCAGATATTGCAGGGTGACCTGAACGCTCTGCTGTTTCAGGGGCGTCATCAGCTTGCTTGTCCTTTGCTTGACGTTTTGCTTGACTTCTGTTGCGCGACGGCGGGAATTCACTCATTGGAAACTGTGATGCGTGAACGTTGGACTCACCATTTTATCTTTTAACGTTGTTTTGAGCCTGGTTTGTTGCAGTGGCAGTATCTCTATCTTTTTGATCTCTTTTAGTTTGTGCCACAGTAGCTGTGTCCCTTTAAGTTTTTGCCTGTTGCTCGGTTGCTGATATTGATTCAAGAAACAAAAAAAGTTGTATTTTTCTGTCTTCAGGACGAACGATTGGTTTGGTAGATAAACAGATAAACGCACTTCCCGGTTTCAGACTTGGCAGACAGGGCCATTTTTGCGGTTCAAATTCCTCACAGCAAGAAAAACTTACATTCTCAAATGCGACAACTTTGGGAACCAGCACTTTCCAGAACATGCCAGAACTTACTACAACCTTCTGTCATTTTTTTCCAATAGGTTCCACACTGTTCAATCATAATCCATCATATTCAATATTCAGTGTCTCCAGAATGTTCCACAAATCATGACACTTTTGAGTAGTGCCAGGCTGACTCAGATGTCAATGCCAGCAAAGGCAGTTGTTACTGTTGCTCAGACAACAGAGAATACAAAACAACATGCAATTTCTAAGCTTCCAAGATCTTCTCGGAGGAATCTTGGGAAAATTCACCCAGCCGAACGGGCTGCAAATTGGCGGCCTGTGCTCCAGTGAAAGCGTCATT
>JADHYT010000251.1:0-33994 GCA_027604725.1 Entophlyctis luteolus
CATTCAACAACAAAATTGATGCGTGCCAGCTGTGGCAGTGACAGTATTGTGAGCGAGTGTGGGTGAGTGAGTAAGTTGCGATAAGAAAATGGAATCCG
Source organism: Entophlyctis luteolus (assembly GCA_027604725.1). NCBI lineage: Eukaryota > Fungi > Chytridiomycota > Chytridiomycetes > Chytridiales > Chytriomycetaceae > Entophlyctis > Entophlyctis luteolus. The sequence goes on from JADHYT010000251.1 coordinate 99, forward strand.
GTTAATCCTGGATTGTCTCGGTGCTTTGGACTTTGCAAGATATTTTTGTGTGAATTAACTTCTACTTGTTTCGTGGAATTATGGTGAGGATGAAGTTTTGCAGGCGAAGCGGGAAACGATTTTCGCGTCACCCGATAGTTCGCAGATGTGAGTGATTTGGTGATTATCAGCAACAATCGTTGTGGATGGCATAAAAATTGCAGCAGCTTGGTACGTTGGACTGGGCCTGCACTTTGGTAATTTCTGAATATTCGGGTTCGCCGTCTTTGGTGTTATAATCCGATTGTCGTGGGTGCGTAAAACCAGTGCAGTAAAAAGTTTTATCTTTCAGTTGATTTGCCTTGGCAAACAGAGGCAGAAGTCATCGGACAACCACTACTTCAGGAACACAAACAACTAAGCGACAGACTAATTTCCCCGCAAAGGCAGTGCAGGGAAATAGTCGAAAAGAAACAAGGGAAAGATAAAGAAGAAAAGTACTTGGAAATTTCGGAAACAGTACCGTAAAACAAACAAACCCTCCGCAAGGTTTCTCACAACGATGAGCAGGTTCCCTTCTTTCTTCTGCCAACGCCGGATCTGGACTCAGAGCGAATGTGTCTCGAGAGGGTCACGCGGCCCGCCTGCTCAAATACCTCTTTGACACCCTGCCCCGTGCGTGCTGAGCATTCCACAAAACCGACGGCCCCAATCTGCTGTGCAACCCTCTTACCCTCCTCGTAAGTCACAGGGCGCTCATTCTCCATTGCGAGTGCTTGGATGATCTGCGGATCGTGGCGAAGATCTGCTTTGCATGCGACCAGAACGATAGGAACGCCGCGGCAATAGTGTAACACTTCAGAGATCCATTTTTCCTTAATATTGGCCAGTGACACCGGGCTGTCAACGGCGTAGCAGATCAGGACAACATGCGAGTCTGGGTACGAAAGCGGCCGTAGACGGTCATAGTCCTCTTGACCAGCAGTATCCCATAATGAGAGCTGCATACGAGTGCCATCGACCACGAGGTCGGCGACATAGTTGGCAAACACAGTAGGAATACTGGATAGCAGTGTCAGCAAAGCATTCCGGAGGATAATGAGGGCGTCATGGACAGGGCGGCTCAGACATAGGGGGTGATCGTGGAAGTATGGCTAATCGAAGACACAACAGAGGACTCACTATGTCTCCGGGAACTTGTTTGTAGAGAAGACAACCAGCAGGCAAGTCTTGCCGCATGCGCCATCGCCGACGACGACGAGCTTTTTGCGTGGGCCGGGCTGGTCGTTGGCAGACAACATTTGTTGTGGATCAGAGTTGAGCCAGAGCTGACGGCTGCGAAACGTGAGCTGAAACCAACTGCAAAAGCGACGCACGTCATAGCAGCGAAATGCAAACAAGTGCAGCGCGCTCGAAGGAGAGCCCAGTCACTTTCGCTCGCTGCGAAACACATCCGCTTCCTATCAATAATTATTGGAACTTAAGTTACCAACTGGAGGCGGCCAACGGCACTCGGACAAACTCATGAAAAAGTCCTGCCCATACTTCCCGTTAAAAATATAATTAAGAGCTCCTTCAATCCAAAAGGGTTTACCTGCGCCGAAGTTTTTCCGAGTTTGAATCCAAGTTTTACCGGCGCCAGAAACATCGGATACTGTTCAATTGAAGAGTTCGTTCCTAATAGAGTAATTTTGTATCTTGAGAGAGAGACCAGAAGCGATGTCTTCTGTGGCTTCGGCTGATGTTCGAATGCTGTGGGCTGATTTTTATTCAACCCTTGCTACAGTGACTTGCAACCTCCTGCACCTCCTCCGCCGCGTCCCCTGCCTTTCCGCTTCATTGCGGAATGTGCTGCAGACAACCGTGCTGCCGCTTCAAAAACAGCCAGAACTCCCGCGCCAGTGAGTGCTGAGCACTCCGCGTACGTTGCGTCGATCTGTTGAGCAATCGATTTCCCCTTTTTCAATGCATCGGCAGGGTAAAATTCAAACACGAACATTAACCAAAACTAAAAAAAAAACAAAGATGGGCAAACCTGTTCAAAGGTCGTACAATTAGCTGATTTGTCCTGCCGCATGTCCGTTTTGCAGGCAACAAGAATGGTTGGAACCCCTGGTGCATAATGCCGCACTTCGCCAATCCACTAACGAACCAAAAAAGAGACCAATGTTACGGTAACTATACCAGCAACGACGAACCTTAGTTAAAATATTATCGAGCGTTTGCCGCGAATCAACAGCGAATGCTATAAGAACAACGTCAGCGTCGGTGTACGATAACGGCCGCAGCCGATCATAATCCTCCTGGCCAGCGGTATCCCAAAGAGACATAAGAACCGATTGATCTCGGAGTTTGATCGTGGTGGTGTAAGTCTCGAAGACTGTTGGGATGCTAGTTCACAAATCAATCAATTTCTGGTGCCGAAGTTAGGCAGGGGAACTAAACTACTCCTCAGGGAACTTGTTCGTGGAGAAAACCACTAGCAGACATGTCTTGCCGCATGCACCGTCTCCAACTATGACAAGCTTGTTCCTGGGAGCGGGAGTCTGCGGCCGTTGGTTTTGATGTTTCATCCACTCCTTTCTCGCTTTTGTTGGTCTGGAGAGCAGAATGGATTGGTGCGTTCCTTGTCGATGCCATCCTTACAGTGGGCTATGCTCTTGCAAGGACTATCTGATGATCGTAGGGGAGTGTGCTGTCGACGAGGCCAACCGACCCAGAGGTGCGGTACTTGGAATTTTGTCTGACGAACCTTTCTTTTCAATCAACAGGACAGTCCTGTGCGGCACGCGCCATCGCAAAATCAAGCACAGTTGGAGAGTTTTGCACGAAACAAGCACACCTACGAGACAAGAAATGTTGTGAAGAGAAGCAGACGAAGAAATAGAACCAAACAGAAAAAAACAAGAAACTGCCACCACGACCAAAGAAATTAAAATAGACACCGTTCCGTTAAAGCAACAAGCAACCACCACCGCCACCCTTGACCTTCTTGCCAGGCTTTCCTCCTGCCGCAGCCCCCCGATTAGTCAGTGCGGCACGCGTCGCATGTTCAAAAACATCATTCACTCCATCGCCGGTACGTGCTGAACATTCCAGGTAGCGATACGCGCCAATCTTTTCCGCAACGGCTTGCCCCTTTTTTCATTATTTTTATTTTGGGGTTTAATCTTATGGTACGATTGACGAATATGTCAAACCTGGGCTACGGTCACGGGGGACTGGCCAATTTTACGCAACTCTTCAATTACGCGCGGATCATTCCTCAGATCTTTCTTGCAAGCGACCAGAATAATGGGTAGGCCGGCGCAAAAGTGCAGCACCTCCGAGATCCACTGCGAATAATATTCGAAGAAAAAAATCCTTTGTCAGTCTAAATCGAAACTCTCGGGGGCACAAAGGCACGGACGGCACTTCTGCCGGTATATGTGGGGCGTGATAATAAAGCCTCACCTTTTCTTGCACATTATCCAGAGAATCGGGGCTGTCGACAGCGAAGCAGATGAGAATCACGTGGGAGTCTGGATACGACAGCGGCCGCAGACGGTCATAATCTTCCTGACCAGCCGTGTCCCACAACGCAAGTTCGACTCTGCGCCCGTCGATGTTTACTTCCGCTATGTAGTTTTCGAAGACGGTCGGAACGTAGACCTGACAGTGGCACGACGGATATTCCAGAATTTACACGATATTGAAAGACAAGCAGAGGAGAGGAAAAATAGGTAGTGGGAGTGATAAGGTGAGAAAATGGGCTTCAAACACTGGGGCGAGCGTTTTTGATGCGCCACCAACTGACAATGATCCCAAAGCATGTCCGCCCAAATAAACGCACCGCACGGCAAACCAAAAACGAGGCCGAATAGAGGCACCAGGAAAGCGCGGTTGCAGGCACGTGGCAGGGGGGGAGGGGGGGATGAAAGGCAAACAGATTGAGGGGAAGGGATGAGGTTCTCCGGAGCGTGGGGGCAGTGGGTTCATAGCGAGAGGCACCTCTGGAAACTGCTTCTTTGAGTAGACGATGAGCAGACAAGTCTTGCCGCACGCGCCGTCCCCGACAATCACGAGCTTCCTTCTGATTTCCGCCATTTCTGTTTCCAAATCTGTTTGCGCGGATTTTGTTCATCCTCGCTCCTCAGTGCCAGCATCGTCAAGGAGCACCGCCTGTTTTTGACATGCTGGTGACACTGAGAAGTATCTCTTGTAAGAGCATCGACAACCTTCGAGGACGCGTCGTCTGGGCTTCCAAATCAGCATCATCAAAGTCATAAGGTTAAAGTCACCAGTCAGAACGAGCCGCACAATCTGCTCGGCAGTGCTTTTGAAGTTATACAGAACAGTGCAGCACATATCACGGCGCACATTGCTAAATTTTGTTCGTAACTTGCCGTTGCACTTCGTTCGGTAATTCTCTGCGACTGGAACTTTTTTGTAAAATTCGCCAGTCTGCTCGGATGTCGCGACGATGCTGCGCAATACTGACTTGCCTTAACGTGGACTATTTGATTTTGGTAATTCATGATCGGATGTCATCTATTCGGTGCTGCAATCACATTTTTCTGTTTCACAGGACTTATACGGTGCGTCACTCTCGCGTTACTTTCAAACGACAGGTCAAAGGATGATAAATTCCCATGTTTACGAACGCCACTTTGGAACGAAACTATCGAGACAGTATGAAAAAATTGCCCTCAGTTTTTCATGGACACGCTGTCGTCACCACTTTCGGGCGAAACCCCCACGCCCGCCGCGACCGCCCCCGAAGCTACCGCGCCCGCCCCGGAAACCCCCGCGTCCGCCTCCGCGGCTGCCTCCACCCCCAAATTTCTGAGCTAATGCCTGTACTTCAGCAGGAACTTCCTGGCCGGCGTCCTTCAGCAGCTGCACCAGGTCATTTGCGTTCCGCCGATCCGTCTTGGGATCAAAAAACGTGTACGCGTTACCGGTGTCCCCCCCTCGCCCCGTTCGTCCGACTCGATGCACAAAATCCTCCACGTTCCCCGGAAAGTCATAGTTAATGACGTGCTTCAGCTCCTTTACATCCAATCCACGTGCCGCGACGTCTGTCGCCACCAAGATTGGGCACTCGCCGCTCGTGAAGCATTTGAGTGCGTACTCACGCTCTCTCTGATCCTTGTCGCCATGAATCGACATGCAGCCCCAGCCATCGCCATTCAGTCCCTTTTCGATAGCGTCGCACAGATACTTTTTGTTGGTGAAAATGATCGTTCTTTCCATGACTTTAGTTGAGTCGTCGCCAGGCAGAGAGTCCCAAATTTGCTGTAACGTTTCGCAAAGCGCGTTTTCTTTGTCATGTTCGTTGACAACTTTGATTGTTTGTGTAATGGCTTTGTTGGCTTGCAGTTTTTGTGATCCGATGCGCACTTGAATGGTGTCTGGTCCCTGAAAGTCACTTGCAAGCCTTTGCACAGACTTGGGCCATGTTGCAGACCAAAAGAGCATTTGTCTGTCAGGTCTTATTTGCGAAACGATTTCCCGGAGTGGTTCTTCAAAACCCTATTTGTTTATTTTTTTTGGTGGTTGCAAGTCAGCCAACCGAATTACAGATGTGATGTGATTACCATATCGAGCATTCTATCAGCTTCATCCAATACCAAGTAGGTAACTCGTCGAAGGGTTGTTTTGCCCATTTTTAGCAAATCTAAAAGTCGTCCTGGAGTGGCGACCTGGTGTTATAATAAAATTCACGATAAGCGGGAGAATTCAAACATGAAAATATTTAAAGAAATTACCATTATTTGTGGTGATCTGTTCAATTCACCAATCTGAGGACCTTTTGATGCACCGCCATACAAACAAGCATTTCGAATGCCGAGGGGGCCGCCAAATTCGGAGACAACTTCGTTAATCTGGACAGCAAGCTCTCTCGTCGGCGCGAGCACTAAGCAAACAGGGCCTTCGCCGCGGACCACTGGTTTTTGGGCAAGAATATGCACGAAAGCCGGCAACACGAAGCTAAGGGTTTTCCCCGACCCAGTTTGGGCGACACCAATCAGATTGCGACCCGAAAGAGCCATAGGCCATCCCTGGGCTTGGATGGGGGTTGGGGCAGTAAAGGCCTTGTTTGCGAAAGTCTTCATTACGGACTCTGGCCAAGCTCCATGCTCGAGCTTTGTCATGGGTCGCGGAATGTTTTTGCCTTGCAGAGTCATTTGGTGTTCGGAGCGGAATGCGGAGACCTCTGTTTGAGAAAGTTTCTGAATGTCTGTGGTGTGCAGATATCGTTAGATTAGTTTGACAGGATGTGCACCAGGCTAAGTGACTGCAAATACCTGGATGCTCCTGGTAGAAATCGGAAACAAATGGGGGTAGGTCGTCGAAGGTCGGCGAGGAAGAGTAGTGGTGGACAATGTCGTTGTACTTGCTGCCGACGCCGTTGGGACGGGCGTATGGCTGGGTGCGGTAGCTGCCGCCGGCACCACCACCTCGACCGTACGAACCGGTGCGCGAATATGCGCCACTGCCAGTGCCGCTGCTGCCACTACGCGAGTTGTTCCACGACGAGGGCATTTGGAAACAAGAACAGAAACCAGAAACGGGGATGAAAAAAAAAAAAAAAAGAATGAAAGTCACGTGAATTGCTTAATTGGCAGCACTGAACTCCGCTGTAGACAGCGTGTGAGCAGGGGTGTATGCATGTGCTGGGCGTGTCCAGTCCAATCCTGCCAATCCGCTCCCTCCCAAAGTCCAGGTGTTCCGGTGTTCAGGTGTCCACGTGTCCAAACATCCAACCCATTGATGCGCGCGTTCATGCCACTCACTTCACTCACTCACGTCCGCCCAGTGATAGTACTGTCTGTTGACCAGCTCATGTGCTCCTGCCCTGAAGACAGGTATGAAAACCTGGGAAGCTGGCGAACGGCCGCGGCATCATCGTGCTCCTCACGTCGTCCATTGTGCTACTCTTCAGTGTGGTCGTATCCAATCCATCCGCATCAGCGAGTAGTCTGCGTGTGCATGTTCAAGTGACGCGTTCATTCCGAAAAAATGGGCGACCGCTATTCCTTCTCGCTCACCACCTTTTCACCCTCCGGCAAGCTCGTGCAGATCGAGTACGCCCTCGCCGCCGTTGCCAAAGGCGTCACCTCAGTCGGTTTAAAGGGCATCAATGGTGTCGTCATTGCCACTGAGCGCAAGTCGCACACCCCGCTCCTCGACGACTCGTCTATCGAAAAGGTAGCAACTATCTGCCGCAACATCGGAATGGTGTATTCCGGAATGGGCCCCGATGCCCGCGTTTTGCTTGGTGAATTGAAGTTTCTCTTCGTCCCTTCCTACTGCCAACCAACGACTTCGCTTTAAATTAATCTTTCAGACAAGGCCAGAAAATCGGCCCAAGCGTACAAACGTGTATACCTAGAAGAACCATCTGTAATGATCATGGTGAAAGAAATAGCGAGCATTATGCAAGAATTCACTCAATCGGGGTAATGTAATTTATTGCTTTCCTTTCTTTTTTTTTTTTTAGTTTTTGTTTGACGCGAAGATCCTGAGCTGTGTTTACGGTCCGAATGTTTATTAACAACACTTTTCAGCGGGGTTCGACCGTTTGGTGTGTCTCTTTTGATAGCTGGATTCGATGAAGGTGGCCCGTCGCTCTACCAAGTCGATCCTTCCGGCTCCTACTGGGCGTGGAAGGCTTCGGCTATCGGCAAAAATATGATAAACGCGAAAACGTTTTTAGAAAAGCGGTACGAAGTATCTCAATTGAAAAATATTTTGAAAGACAATACTCAGATATTCCGATGCCATGGAACTCGAAGATGCTGTACACACTGCAATCCTTACTTTAAAAGAAGGCTATGAGGGAACAATGGTTGAATCTGGAATCGAAATTGGCATTGCCTACCTGGAAACCACAACAACAAAAGAAGGTGACCCGATTCAGCAGGGCAGATTCAAGAAACTCAATGAGGCCGAAATCAAGGATTATCTTGCAAATCTTTGATATGTTTATTTCCGTTTTCTTAGCACCAAAAAATTGAATTTGGAACCATAATATTTACAATTATTGCAAAAACAGAAAAAAAAGTTGAATAGGGCTTGCAGAATGATTGAAAGAGTTAAATAAGGAGATGCAAACGAGAAAATTAAATAATTGGCAGCCATAACTGGCTAACTTGAAACAGGTCTTGCCTATTAGAGAGAGTAAGTTTAGGCCGTGTCCGAACTGTTGTCTTCCCGTTCTTGGCTCCTTGGGCGCCGGCAACAGTAACAAAAAATCACAATCAAGGCACCAACAGCAACAATCACGGAAGCCGCAATGACACCATCGACCAAAGGTTGATTAACTCCGGATCCTTGAGCGGAGTTCGCTGTTGTGCTGGTTACTCCAGCCAATGCCGATGTCGATGTCCGTGATTGTGCGGTCGTTGATTTGGAATTGCTAGAAGACGCAGTGGCGGAACTTGCAGATACGGTAGAACCCGAACTAATTGTCGTATTTTCTGATGTCTGGGATCTTGTTTCCGTTGAATTGGACACCTGCAAAAAGTTGGCCGATGTTTCACATTGTGGATGAGCCAAGCACGAGACACTTACGACAGTGGCGCCCGCCGAGACCGTTGTTGCAGTTTCAGTCGACGTGAAACTTCCCGCAGTTGTAGCCGTCATGGTTGCAGTTTTCAGCGGCGAAGTTGAAATCCCAAGTTCGCAAGGAACCGACGAGAGGTTCGCATAGCACATCTGTCCATACACGACGCATGGCTGGTCGACAAACTCGCAAGTCATTCCGCACGTGGAGTTTGCCGCCTCCCAGTCTACCCCGCATCGATTTGCACTAACGGCCACTAAATGGACGGCCAGGAAGGCTGCTGCGAGCTGCACTCTCATTTTTTTCGCGATGATTTTGAATGAAAAAAAATTTTCTTTTATTCTGCTTCCAATTCTGAAACAAAAACAGGAAGCACGAAGAAAATTTTTTATCTAATTGGAAAAAATTGTTGACGACCCCATTCCACAGGGAATTTTCTTCTAAAACAAGTTCCTACTCGATTTAAACAAATGACTTGTACGAAACGTCAGGACAGTTTTCTTTCCGGCTTTGCAGTGCCTCAAGCGATTTTGGTGGGTTAATGACGTTGAGAAAAAATCTCATATTGATTTTCAATTAAATAAGGGAATGATATTTTTCATGCAATCCCCGATGCGTTGCCGTATCGCAGTGTTTTCGTTTGTCCACGGAAGCCGCTTCATTTCGTGCATTGACGAGCTCCTTGAATCTCAAAATTTCGGGAACGAGGCCAGTTCTTGGATGAATTGAGTACTAGACAGGTGTCTAGCACGTTTAGGATTTGAACACTGTTTTTTTTTCTGCTCTGCTCTCGAAGAACTTCATCAGAGTCCGGAAGGTTGATCGACTCGGTTTCGAGCCGGCAAGAATTCACTGGTGAGAGCAGCCAATGGTTATTAGGCTTGCAGCAAATCGTAGTTCGTGCATATCTTTTTTCAATACATTTTTAGACGGACTACTTGCCCTTTTTCACGAATTTGCATCTTCGTCTTGTTCAAATTCCAAAAGTATCGGAAAGCAGTAAGTGTGAGTGCAATTTGATGATAATAATGTGGAAAATTGTCTTCATTCCACCATTTTCGGATTTGAAGCTGAAATTTGGGTCAAAATTTTCTGGCAAAGCTTGGCAATGTTTCAATTCACCTTTGTATTATGATGCCAGCAAGTGCAAAACGTTATACTCTGCGCGTATGACGAATGGTAAAATTGGTGTGGTGTTAAGCACCGTTAGCATATTAGTGCAGACGAAAACAAAGGAAACCATCCGTCAAAATCACACAAAGGACCACTTTCGAAAAGGCAAATATTGAATGGAATCCATGCAACACCATGGGGGCAGCAATCTTAGTCTGCTACGACACGACATGAAGCCGGCAGATCCTTATCCGGCTGCACACAACGCGTCGGCGGCGCCTCCACGGGACTACTACTACCCTCGCGCGCCGACAACTACACTGACGCGCATCTCGCCGCAACCGCAACCCAGCAAATTCGAGACGCAAGCGCCAAGTGATGGCGGTGGGCTTCCGGCGGGCCTGGACATCGAGCGCAACCGCAGGCAGTACGAAAACAAGCGCGGAGTGCTGGGCGGCACGTTGAATTTTGATGGCTCGCAGCGCGCGGCGCCGATGATCTCAGTCGACCATCTTGTCCTGGCGAAGCGTGCGCAGATGGAAGCCGGCCGCGAAGGCAGCGGGTTGATTTACTTTGGCGACTCTGTGGCCCACAGGGAGCAACGCGACAGTTACAAGCACAAGCCTGGGATTGAGGCTGCCATTTATACGGACTCGCATGTTAATGCCGAGAAGAAGAAGGCTATCCAGGCGGAAATGGGTGCGTATATGATTTGTCGATTTTTTGTCAAATTTAAGTATTTTTCGGACAGCGAAATTTGAGCGAATGCAGCTCGCAGAACGCGAGCAGAAAAAGTCGCAACAGCGCCGCGTCGTGGTTTGATGACCGATTTGCGACTTCGCTAACCGAAATTCAGGAAGAACCACCGAAATGGCCGTTTGGAAACCAACATGAGAGTGCCCTGCCGCCCTCGGAAACCCAGTTTCATCACCTTATTCCGTATAGAGCTGAGGTAGGTCTTTGCTTTAGTTGAGTTTATTTTTACACTCTTTTCAGGAAATTGCTTTGCGGCAATACGAGAAAAACCGTGCAAAGGAATATGCCCATGAACTTGGTGAGTCACTAGTCATAATTTTTACGTGATAAAAGTACCTTCCAGACACGCAGATAGCTGCTGATATCCAGCTTAGAAAGCACATGAAAGAGATTGCACCAAAGCAGGATGTAAGGCGCTGAACTATGCTCGAAGCGCCACTGACGTAAAAATGACAGGATGACTCGAAATGGATGTTTCATCACAGCCAAATGCCAGGACGCAAACCGAAAGTTCCTCTTGAGCCTCCTCAAGATGTATTTTGTTGACAGACTGCAGACTTTTTTGACAGTGTTTTTTTCTTCTCTGTATTGACAGCGCTCGACGGATATAATTAGCCATTGTGTAATTGCAAACAAGCAAACTGCCGCAGAAGCAAGAAAATTGCGTTCAAAAATTGCGGACGAAAGGAAAGACGTGTATCCATTCAATCATGGTATGGTTACATCATAAAACAAGGCCGGATTAAAGCAAACTGTTCAGACGGATACAATGCCACCCATGCGCCGACAAATGGTAAATCTTTGCCGCCGGTAACGTTTTACTCGGTATCGATGATATGTATTCACGTACTGGTCAATATATTTTGCCAAGGTGGAGCCAACGTCGCTTCCGATTGGGGGGAAAAACACTCGCAAGTAAGTCAGTCAACATGAGCATCTGTTTCTGATCGTTGTGCGTCGTATTTATTGCGTCTCAGAACTGTTTTCTTAAATCCCAACGACGTGAGAACGACGTTCTTTGCTCTTTCTTTCTATTTAGGCGCTGTTGCAGAGCGGATCACAGCAGTATCATGAGCCCGAGTTTGGCCGCAAGAAATTCTGGTCGATGTCGTCGGCTGAAGAGATCAAAGCTGCAGAGCAAGAAACTAAACTGATGCGGCAAATACAAGGTACTGTGATTGGTTGAAAAACTTGCTTCCAACTGTTTGCAATCAGAGCAAGAGCTGAGAAAACACCGAGAAGACGAACAACGCAGAAAGCATGAAGAGTTCGAGCAAGGAAAGCAGGTGAGGTTCCTTAATTTAATATGTTCGTCGCCTAACGGGGGATCCTTTCGATGAAGTTTGCGTCCAGCTATCCCTGGAAATGGGGAAACAACAATGACACAAGAAAAGAAAATCCACATCACAAAGCCACAGACGTGATGCAGATAGTGGTATGCGCAGTAGTACAGTTTCTGAAGTTGGGGAGAATGTGCTTACAGGAACTGGCAGGAACCCGTCGACAAAGAAAAGGCCCAGAAATACCAGTCAGATCTCGACGCGCTCGTCCGCATGCGGCGCGAGATAAAACTCAAGCAGCAAGAAGCGGAAAATGAGCTGTGGAAGAAGGTATATATACGCTTCAGGTGGATTTTTGACACTTTTCCGCGGCCCAGCACGTCGAAAACTCATTCGAAAATCGCCTTGGACGTGGAGTGCAGGGACGCCGGCAACGCTTTTGACAATTACTCTTGGCAACGCGTGAAGTATTTTAGAAGCAGACAAAAAAAAAGAATAAAGAACCGAAAGAAAAAGCCTGCCATTTATATCCAGTCTTAGCTTGGCATTCCAGGATTTTTGTAAACACTCTCAAGCCTTACCACGGTCGGACGGTCGATTTCCATTTAAATCTATTTCTTTGCTGATTAAGGGACAGACAGATGCAACGGCTTGAGAAATTGCAAGGACACGCACTAAACGATTGGTAAGCCACTCAATTCTTTCGATACACATGTAATTGTATCGTTGATCATGAATTCCGTTGTCGAAGATGTGAAGCACTCGAAAGCGATAGGCGCAGGCACAATTGTTGTCGAACGAAAGTTTGTCCAATTCGTGCGGATCGGTAATTGCAGCTAGCAGCGATTCGAAGGCTCCCCTTTGTTGCACAAAAGCGTCCAGAAGTTTGGCTAATTCAGCTGCAGCATAATCGAAACATTGAAGCATATCGGTGAAAAAGCGGGATGCCACAAAGTCAGGGGCGTTATTTGATGTTTTGCGGTTCTAATTTTGTGAACTGTTATACGTGAAGTGAGTCGTTTCTTTTTGCAGTAGAAGCGGCTCGGTGACATCTTTTACCACTGGATTGCAGTGAAAAGAACGTTCCATTCTGCGTTCAATGTGTATTTATTCAAAAGTCATTCTGTCTTGAGCTCAGACCTGTCGCGTCAATTGCTGTTTTCAGGGAATTCGAAATGGCTTATTACATCCCCGAAAACGAAAAGGCTGGGAAAGCAAAACTTGAAACTTTTTGTTTCTACTGCTTAGTTTTGGAAAATAAAGTTAATGAAGTTTTATCGACAGTGGTAGTGATTTCGTGATCGAACGAATATTTGTTTGTACGCAAGTTGGATTTCATCAGTTAAATATTTTTTTCCTCTTTTTCATCAGAGGTTGCACTCCACCAAGGTGGACGAACCCTCGTCCTGTCTATTCTTCCCGTGTTCTGACTGAGTCTTACTTCCTCCGGAGCAGGAACTCGTATGCTTCCACCCGCTTCATGATGCTGCTGCCGTGCCTTGACATGGACGCCTGCACGAGAAAGCGAGTTGATAAAATGTAAGTGTCACATTTGCATCTTGGTCAAGAAAGAAACTGACGTGGACTGAACCAGACGCCTCAGGTCGTCTTCTGTTGCGAAAAGACTTTGAAACGCTGGCTGTTGTTTAGTTCACGGAGCGAGAGCTTGAAAGACTTCAATCCAAGGCCCCATTTTCTGTGTAGTTGTTGATGGAGCTTGCATAACTTCCGCTAGTCGAAAGCGAGACTGTGAAACAAATGAATGAGATTCGAGTTCGCTTGATGGGATTAGACTTAATTTTCCCACAAAAACAGGTAACCACTTTTCCATCTTCTATTCAATACTCGTGCAGATGATGACAAAAGGGATATTGAACTTTTATGATTTTTGGTTTGGATTCATGTCAGAATTCGCCAATTGTTCCACTGATGCCTCCCGTTTTTTGAGTCCCCTTCATGATCTGTTAGTCTGAAATTTGCTGACATATTTGCCTAGGTTGGTTCCAGCATGTCAACTCCGCCACATTGTTGCAATGATGAAAATGGGATAATGAATCGTAATGATTTTGGTCTGGAACTGAAGTTCTGCCAATTGTTCCACTGAATTTCTTCGCCGTCGTTTCTTCTTTCGACTCTCGTCCTGTTGTTGACATTCGTTCTACAGGTTTAACTGGATCGATTTGCACCATTCCGCAAATGGCTCGCATCCATCTCAAAGCGACCGCTTTTCTTGTTTGTTTTTTCTTTTTTTTTTTGCGCATATCGGAAAAGTGTGAGAAAAAATGTCAGTGACGAAAGAAAGCTAAGGGTGGTCTGAGTACTAGATGCAAATAATTGGTGTTGGAAACAATAGAAATATTGTTTGCGATTAGAAAAGAAGTCGACATCGTTTACTTCTATACTTGGGTCTCCAATGTACAGAGAGAGGTGTTACATAATTTCTTCGACATGGGACGTCTCTTTTCTTTGAACAATTCGGAAAAGTTTTGTCATTGGACATTTGTACAGTATGCTGAGGCGTGCTTAGGGCCGTAGCTATGAAACAAGCAGAAGCATGCCAATCGTCCCGAAGTATTCTTAAATATACAATTTCCAATTCATTCGGCGAAACATTCTCTGATGGATGAGTATCGGGACACGGCAGCGGACATGAGATGCACGATCCCGGAAGTCAATGGAGTGTATCAATTACTGGCGTGAGTGAACACGCGCGAGGAGAAAAACGCGGTATTGCGCGAAAGAATGGCGGGATGAGTGCGGCTCGGTGCTGCTCTGACACGCGGTGTGCGATTGCCGCAGTGCGAGGATGAATCTGCCATTGTTGTGCTCATCATGTGCATGGGCGCAAAGATCATGGAGTGCGTCCGAGTGCTGCGGGGCACCAACCCTGTTTCAAGGGGAAAAATTGACGCCACAACGCGACACCCTGGAAAAAAACGAACAAAAGGCGCGTCCACCCCGTGCAGTCACAGACTCATTCCATCAAATGGGCAAGACTCAGATCTCCAACAACTCCACGCTCGCGGCAGTGCATCGCACCGTTGCCGCACAGCAAGCAGGCGGCGCAATCCACGCACTCAAGGCACAGGGAATGCAGCAGCAGCAGAAACAGCAGCAACAGCAACTACGACACCAGCAAAAGCAGGCCCACACACCGGTAGAAACAGACTATGCGCGCTCGACGGATCCACTGGCCCCGCTCCGCCGCGGCCTGGCCACGTCCGGCCTGCTGCCGGGCGCCTCGCTCTTCGGAACTATGTTCGATATGCCCCCAGAATGGCTTGCCTCATGCACACCAGCTCGTCGAGTCGCGCGGATGCCAGCTGCAATGAGAGCGAGCAATGCACCAGCAACGAGCGGTGGCCAGTCGAAAGAGGCTCCGTCCCTGCGCGCTCAGCCAGCTGATGCCGACGACTGGAAGAAAGCCGTTTGGGTTGAATTCCACACTGCTGATAAACATCACACGTTCGTTGAGCCCGCACAACAACAGCGCCTGCCGCAGCAGACTCGCACGAAATCCGCAAGTCCTCCTCCCGTCACAAGCTTGCGCAGGCGACTAAGCGCCCTATGACAACTGGGTCGAGGCGCAGCAAACATCCAAGCTTGAAGTCCACGGTTGCTCCTCCATTGCCAGCCAAAAATCCACAAATATTCGCGTTTATTCCCGATGGAGTACCAGTTCCCCCGCCGTCCCCAGTACTTGACGGACGCAAAATATGGCAACGATAACTGGAGCTTCAACGAGTCGCGCAAAAACTGAAAATCACTCAAGTTAGACATAATTTTGATTTATTTGATGACTTTTTGGTAATAAATCCGCGGAGAGAAAGAACATCCATCAGCACAGAAATCACGCAGAGGTACGCACTCCAGGAACTCCAGGAATATAGTAAGTACCCATTTTCGGCGATTCGGGAACGACAGACTGTTCCACCCGTTTACGCTCGCGTTTGTACGCACGGGCATCGTTCACAAAATTTGAGAACAAGTAGTCGGTATCCAACGGCCCGCCGCATGCCTCCGGATGGAACTGCACAGAGTAGTATGGCAACACAACGTGCTTCACGCCTTCATTGGAACCGTCGTTCGCGTTGCGGAAGTAAGGAATCCAACCAGGAACCTCTGCAGAGTCATCGATGGCGTATCCATGGTTCTGCGATGTGATAACACATCTTCCTGATGTCAAATCAATGCAAGGCTGGTTGTGACCACGGTTTCCAAAAGGCATCTTGTAAGCCTTGAACCCAGCGGCCATCGCGAGTACTTGGTTGCCCATGCAAATACCGAAGATAGGGGTTGGTGTTTTGCCCACATCATGCGCAATGATTGCCTTCACATTTTCAACAGTTTTGACCATGTGCCTCGGATCGCCAGGTCCGTTTGACAACAACACACCGTCAAACTTCTCCTGAGTATCTTTGGTGATGTCAAAGTCCCAAGGTACAACAGTCACTCGGGCACCCCTAGTAACAAGACACTTAATTATGTTCTGTTTTACACCGCAGTCGATCAGTACAATGTTGATGTCGCCGGAAGGGTTAACAACGTATGGCTGCTTAGTGGACGCAATCGCGCACAAATTCTTCTCATTGGGGTTTTCAAATGCCTTGGACGGACCAGGAATGTCGGCTTCCGCACTTGGAGCCAGGGCGATTTCTCCCAGAGTAGAGCCACGAGTTCTCAACAAGGACACGATAGCACGGGTGTCGACACCGCTGATTGCTGGGACGCCGTAGCGGGCACACCACTGGCCAAGAGACTCAATGGCGCGCCAGTGGGAATATTTGGCGGCGTAGTCGTTAACGACAATTCCGCGAGCCTGAATTTTGTAGCTCTCAAAAAATCTGCTGAGACCGTAGGGATCACGTGCAAGGTCATCGGGCACCCCGTAGTTGCCAATAAGCGGTTGAGCAAAGACAAGGATTTGGCCACAGTAGGAGGGGTCCGTCATTGACTCGGTGTATCCGACAAGAGAGGTGGTGAAAACAACTTCACCAGAAATTTTTCTGTCAGTAATGGGGGCACCAAACGACACGCCTTTGAAAGAGTAGCCGGTTGCTAGATGAAGTGCGGCAGGCAGAGTGGGGGGTTCGGGCAGAGACGCCGGCGGTGGGTATGGAGAAGTGGACGGCGCGTTTGCAGCAGCCACGTGCGGGAGGATAGTAGAGGAAACGGGGACGTGAGTAGCCAGAGAGCGGCGAGCGGTGGCACGGGAGAGGGTTAGGGAGGGGGCGACAGCGGCGGCAGCAGCAGGCAGACGCAGCGCGCGGACAGTGCAGCGACGGGCGACCGAGGCGGAGAGAAACATGGAGGGGGCGGGCAGGGCGGGCAGGGCGGGAGAGGGAGCGGGGAATGGCAATGGCAGGCGGTTCAAGGGGCGGTTCAAAGAGCGATTCCCTTGAAGATCTGGGCAGGGAGAGGGAGAGAGATAAGTTGGTTGTATCACGCGATAAGATAAGCAGGCCCCGCACCTGGTCGGCGAGATAGTCCTGGCTTACTACTTCAAATGCGTGCGTATACATAAACACTCCAAGAAGCGGCGGGGGCGGGCGGGGCGACTCCGGACGGCGGCAGGGAGGGGCGGGGACGGCGGGGAGGCGACGGCCGCTTTTTTTCTTTTTTTTTCTTTTATTCCTTTTTTTTCTTTTTTCCTTACCCCCTCTCATACCCAGCACCACGCCGATCCTGCACTACGTCCCGCAACAAAAAAAAAAAAAAAAAAAAGAAAAAGAAACAGGATGGCAGCTGCAACAATTGCAGCGAATTCAAACAATCCGAACAAACACAAAAACATGACTCCAATATTTTGTAAAAGCCACACACAGCAACCCGCGCGCTTTGCGGTATGTGTTTGCGTAGTTGCTCAGGGCAGAACCTTGATTCTTTGTCCGCAATTATTATGAGCATCTGATGTGGCCTCTGATTAGTCCAAATCACCCCAATATCAATTTACAAATTCGATCGAAACCCTTTGATTACTCAAGCAAGGTTGCGTGATGTCCCCAGTTGCGTGTCCTTTCCACTTCGAGCGCGCTGCCAGCATCGCCGTCACACGCTTTTGCCGCGCGTTAGAAACCGTCGGCGCCGTGCCCGCCGCCCGCATCACCGTTGCACCACTCACCACCGACCCCCTGCTGCCGGTGGCAGCCTTCTTCGATGACCGCATCATCCGAATCGACGGCGACCGTTTAGCGCTGTGGGACGCTGTTTCGGGCGACTACGCCGTCCCATGGCGCAGCGGGGCCGTCGGGTGGATCAGACTCCACGCCAACTTTTCTGTGCATCGTCGCGCCGTCTACACAGTCCTCGAGTTGGGCCAAGATCCCTCGGCCGTGTCTGCGGAGGAAACGAAGCGCAAAGTGTCCCTCGCGATCCGCTCCGTTGCTGATTCGGCTGTCGCGTTGAATGCCTTTGCCGATCGGCTTGCAGCTGTTGGTGGTTGTTCATCTGTGATGCGCTCGATGCAGGAGTGGCATGCAGATCCTTTGTACAAGGCTGTGGCGGAATCACCGCTGATTCACATTGGTTTACTTTCCTCCAAAGCCTCCGCTGCACCGACTCCGCACACTTGGCAGCCAAATGGGCACTCGGGGCTTCCGCTCTCAGGCCTGAAAGTGCTTGATCTCACTCGCGTCCTTGCGGGCCCCACATGCTGCAAGATTCTTGCCGCCCATGGCGCTCAAGTGTTGCATGTCAGTTCCGACAATCTGGACGCGCTTGGCCCTCTGGACATTGGCACATCCGTTGGCAAACGTAGTTGCTACCTGGACTTGAAAACCGAGGAAGGCAAAGGCAAACTTATCGACTTGGTGAAAGAAGCGCATGTGTTCGTGCAAGCGTATCGACCAGGTTCGTTGCACGCACTTCAGACTCTGCTAATAAAAAAATTTTTTTTTTCTTTTGAATCGTCGGTCTTTAGGTGCCTTGGAGAGTTTGGGGCTTGGCCCCGATGAATTGAGTGCTATAAATCCGGGATTGGTTTACGCCAGCATTTCGGCGTACGGTGTGCCCGGGTCGGAAGATGCAAGCATTCCGCAAACGCGCAGTCGAGGATTTGACAGTCTGGTGCAAATGTACACAGGCATTTGCCACGAGTCCATGGTATTCAACAATGCCGACAAACCTTGTCCCCTGCCTTGCCAGGCTCTGGACTATGCTGCTGGCTGGCTTGCGGCCTCCGGGATACTTGAAGCGCTGCAAGCGACGCGAGAGGACGCCCGCGGTCGGGTGGTGGAAGTGTCGTTGGTGCGCACGAGCGTGTGGCTCGAGTCGCTCGGGAGGAAGACGCACGAGGACGCTGAAGCTGATAGCCAGCGGCTGGCCCAATACATTGCCGGTGCGGAAAGCGAAGGGTCGCCCCTGATGGAGGAAGTGACAATCCGGCACGGTGACCTCCAAGGCGACCACCCTCGGGTTCTGCGGAAGCTCAGGCACATTATTGCCGCAGAGTACGCAGATGCGAGCAAGCCGGAGGCAGGCATATGTGGACCCCCGGCGAGGTTGGGGATTGATGCTGCCGCATTTGTTGCGTGAAGTCAGTTACAATTGATATATTTTTCATGTCCAAAAATCTTTCGCCAGATCTTTTGCTTGGCATTCGAGTTGTCTGCATTGAGACAAAATTTCTTCATTCCCGCAGGTCAATAGACTGCAACAAAAATACGCCAAAAAAAAAAAACAAAAAAAACCAACGAGGGAAAAAAAAAGAAAAAAAAAGAAGCAAGAAATGGCTGAAAAGCCAAGAACGTGAATGAAAGAAAAAACACTGGAGCATCATCAGCAATCTGGTGTTTTAAACTCATTTAGACGTCTACCCTTTTAAATCAACGAGAATAGGAATTAGAGCCCACTTACAAGTAAAATAAAACCCAAAAAATTCAATTAAAAAACAAACAAAAATAAAGCGACGAAAATAAAACTGAAAATATTGGCTTTCTTTCTTCCTTTTTTTTTGGCAGTGCGGTTCATATGACTGACGAAGAATAGGATAACGAGTGAGAAAATTAAACGCGAGGGTTCAGTTCGAAGGAAGTATCCAAAAGTAAGAAAAAAAGAAGGTTGTAAACAGAGAGCGTCACGGTCCATGAGCAGAGAAAGTTTTGGCAGCGATGGAAAAAAGAGGGCCACAGCCTCATTCATCTGGAATGCCACAAAGAAAAAAACGGGAGCCCATTGAATACGCAAATCAAATCTCTGCACGGGCGCGGCGCATAAAATTGTCAACGGTGAAATGGAAAAAACAAAGGGGGGAAATGGGAGACGAACCAAGAAAAACGGCACTAACCATCGCTTAAATCGACTTTCGACAAAAGAAGACTCGACAGATTTGCGTCTGAAAGTAATCCGTTAGCGAGAGCAATTGGTATGTTGGAAAGCTGAGAAATAAAATCGAGTCAGAAACTTAAAAATGTCAGTCAAATGGTCTAAGTTAACCAGTGACTGTGTCGATAGCGAAGACGACGGTTGGCTTGTGCTAGCGCTGGCAGAAAATGCAGAAGATGAAGACGAAAACGATGATGATGACGACGATGACGCGGATGAGAATGCAGAGGAAGCCGCAGTGGCGAATGCGAAGGAATTCAGCGCGGCAACGGTCAGGCGCACGGGGCGAGCAATCGGCGTAACGGATGCGAGTGCCGCGAGGGCGGGCAGCGCCGCGCGCGGAACACGCGCGAAGTTGAACGCCGGGGGCCGGGGCGGCATCGGAGAAGTTTTGCTTTTTTTTTTTTTTTAGATTCGATATTGCTGCCATAGTTACCCCCGCACCCGCGTTTAACTTGCGATGCCGTGTTACGAACGAGCAATTGGACACAACGTAGATCCATACTTATTCTGTTTAGGGTGAATCTGTACGGTGGTGGATGAAGTTTTGGAGGTATATATGAAAGAAAATTTCGTTTCGTGCTGTTTTTTCAAGGAAAGAAGTTTCGAGCATTTCAAACCACCTGGGAGGTCTGGCAACTTTTTAACTTGCATGATCGAATTCCCAAATTGTCAAAACCCATGAGTATCAATCAAATAGGTCGAAGGTTTAAAATCTCAATGCACCATATTCACTTTGTCATGCAAGAATACCATCGCGGGCGACACACATGCAAATACAATTTATCGTGTTGAAACCAGAAACGGTTTTGTCTCTGGCAATCTTAGAGGCATCAGCTTGGCAAAGCACGATCACAAGGCACAACCACAGACGTTTTTGATCATGACGCCAAACAACCCACCGGAACTTCTGCGTGCAGCTACATTAGGACGATCCACTTCGCAGCAGCTTTCAAGCGTGAGATTGCGTGCCTTCGCAATCTTCAGACGCACCACTACGAACGGTTTCGGCTTGCGGGACGGTATATGGAGCGGCAAGTGCACACTTTGCATCCCATCCCATCACATTCTGTCCCGACCCGGTCCGATCCCGCGCAGAGCGAGACAGGTGCCTATATCGCGTTGACGCCAACAAATCAAATCTGTGTCTCCGCCCGTGGCCGGTGCGCATTCCCCCGTCACCGTCCCACCTGCGCGGCCTTCCCTTCCGCATCCATCGTCCTTATATCCTTCCTGGCTATGTGCTGGCGTCGCCATCCCAACTTGCCGTCCCTCGATCTTCCCTAATCGGCCAGCGTCCCCGCCTCCACCACTCACTCTCCCCGGCGCAGATCCAACGCCCCAGGCCTGTCTTCCTGTCGATCCTGCCCTAGTCTAGCCTCTTGAATTGCCGAAATGTTTTGGCGATTCGGATTCAGCTCTACTTCCCATATCGACGCGCTGCTGGAGCGAGAAAGCACGACCCTCGAAGAGCTGTTTGAGGAAGATGAGCTGCTGCAAGAATGCAAAAGCCACAATGCGAAGCTTGTTGACTTGTGAGAGAGCCCATGCGCCGTTGTTTTCGTGCTCACTGCATGCTGGGAATTTTGCCATATCATCGCCGTGCGTTCGCCGAAGCCTTTGCCGACCCGAAATACTTCAGCAACTTTTAAACATGATACTTATTGAGAATCCAGATGAAACCAAAAAGTTTAAGTATGCTCGCAGCTTGTTTTGCGTCAAGACACTCAACCGATTTGTCACTTTCGACAACAGATATCCGTACCTCGCCTCCGAAATCTTTGGTTGCGAAATTTATGCGATCAGCGACGCTGTTGTATCTCAAAAAAGCATGCTCGAATCGTTTTGGTCCTTGCTTGATTCGTCGGAGACAATCAATCCTCTCCAAGCAAGTTACTTCGCGAAAGTTAATGGGATTTTAATGCAAAAAAAGGCCGCGGATGTGCGTCGTTGCCCTTCCTTCTTGTGCAGTTTTCAGTAACAATTTTTTTGCAGATGGTTGAGTTCGTTAAATCGCAACCGAAATCGATCCGCAATATTCTGGTGCATGTTGGAAACTCATCTATTGCCGAACTTCTGCTCAAAATTATCAGTTTGGAGGAGATACCTGAAGGGCAGGGAATTGTGCCGGTGACCGTTTGATTTTGTTTTTTTTAGTTTTTTTCCTTTCTTTTCTTGTGAGACAGAGCGTTCTTATTTTTCTTCCTAAATATCAGTGGCTCAGCGGTCAAGGATTGATCCCGAGCCTTGTGGAACGATTGGATCCAAACCTCGACATTGAGGTACTGCTTGGGTGCAATTTTCTTTGTATGAACAGAGTCAATCCAGACGCACAATACTGCTGCACAGACTTTGTTGGATATTATAGCCGTTAGTTATCAAAATGTCGGCCCTAGCGATCAAGAGGATGGGGCTCCGCTAAACTTTGGCGGAGGAAATGCCTTGGTTGATGAGCTGAAGAGGTAGCGTCAAACATTTGTGGTTGGTGATATCTGATGTGTGGAATCAAGTGAGGCAATCATGCGAAAAATTTTTGGTTACATGCTCGACAAGACGGCACCAAACGCAACATCATCCTTATCCAGTGGAGTTATAATTATGATTGAATTGATTCGTCGATATTGCAGGTTTGAATTCGGTCACAAAACTTCTGGGGAATAGAATCTTGTTTTTTTTTGCAGCGAAATCGAACAAGCTGAATTTCAGCAGCACCAATTTCAAACACAAATGGTTCAAAGCTCGCGACCGAATGAATTCGGGATCCTTCCAACCCCCGAAAAAATCAAATTTTTGTCGTCGGATTTAAACGATCTGTTGAAAGTGATTGGGGAGAAAGTCGAAGAATTCAGTTTCTTGCTCGAACATCCGCGAAATTTGGTTCGAAAGCACCTTTTTGTTATATTTATGAAAACTCTGTTAACAGTTTTACTCAGCAACTGGCGGATACAACAGTCGGGAAGATTCTTCCATTGGGCTGCGAACGATTGCGGACCTGCGAACTCTTTGCAGAGATTCTGCACCTGCAATACTTGTACTTCTCGTCCCCTCTTTTCGAGAGGCTAGTCTTTGGAGATCTGATGGACGAAGATGACGCCGCTAAAAATGTTATGGACACCGTGGAAGACGGGAATTTCCCCGAAAGTCTAAGTAAAGAACTGGAGGGAATGAGCTTGAAAAGAAGCAAGCTGGATCGCAATGTCGCAGACGAACTTGCCGTCATCAGCGATCTCCTTGTTCGAGCAAAAGTTCTCCCCACTTGCCTTGTGAGTCTTTTCTTCCTGTTCGGCCAATACTAATTGGCAAAGCAGAGCCTTTTTTTCCAATTTCCGTGGAACAACTTCCTGCATTCCGTAGTATACGACATGATTGCGAAAGTGTTCAATACATATTCTTTCACGTCTCAAAGTTCGAATTTCGCACCAGTCGGTCCTGACGGCAACGAAATCGTACCTTTGCCAGGAGAGGAAGTTGTTTTGACTCCTTTGGAAATCAAAATGAAAGAAGTTTCGGTGGTTTTCAAAAAGCTGGTGATATCGGTAACTGGGAATTTCAGTCTATTATTAGATGTCTAAAACTTGGCCAGATACTTGTACAAGGAAATTTAACGGTTCTGATCACTAACGCCCAACGAAGGAATGACTACGAAATTGAGCAACCAAAGGGGGTTCGATTGGGATATATGGGGCATTTAACTTACATTGCGGATGAAGTGACGAAACTGACTGAAAAATGCATCGGTGATTTTGACCAAGATATTTTGGGTATAGGTTTCTTTGGGATATCCTGAGGCCCGACTGATAACTTGCACTTCTAGAGCTTGTAAACTCAGATGACTGGCAAGAATACTTATCGGGTGTATTGAACGAAACAAAAGACAAAGACCGACAACCGCTTGGTGGTGTTCGTCCAACACATACTGGGCAAAGCACGAATTTTGGGAAAATAGACGAAACGGATATTCCGCCATTAGGAGCCGCTCCTCCACCTAAAAAGGAGCTCAGTCCGGGGTTATCTCAGCAAAGTACCTCTGCAAAAGAAGTCGACAGTGATGAGGATGATGAACTTTTAATGAAACCAAGCGAGTTACACGCTGGCGGAGACGTTGCCAGTGATCAGGTGAGGAGCGGAAGCTTTGGAGAATCCAATGGCTGGAGTGAAGGAAATTATGATTGATGTTTTTTTTTAACTCTTTGTTTGTTTTTTTTTTTTTTCTCTTTTCCTCTTTTGCTATATTACTCTCCGTTGGGTTAGTTTTTATGTTTTGGGGTTTTCCTTCTGCGCTTTTGCATCAGTTATTCTCACAATTTCCCTTCGATCTACTCCCGCATTTCAAGAGCAAATTCGGCAGGAACGATTTGGAAAGGCTATTTCAATAAACGGTTCAACGACAGTTTCGATTCCCAAGAATTGTCCGATTTTTTTAAAAAATTTTTTTTGGCTCTGTTTTCGCCGACCCTCTCCACCCCCAACTTTTGCCGGATGTGTCAATTCTTGAAAACTGTAGGTAAACTTATCAAAATCTGAAATAGATGGCGCGGTTTATGTGTCAAGTGATGGTGAGCGACTTCCCGGATCGAGGTATACTGGGTGACGACGACGACGACGACGCTTCAGGCCTTGGACAAGTGATTGAAGAAGAGCTCATGCTCGACGATACTGGGTAGGGAAGTTCCAGAGGCGATTTGTTCACAATTTTTTATTGACCAGGTTCGAGATGGACAACCAGTTTCAAGAAAAGGCGTCGTCCTTGAGTTTCAATGACGACGACAGCAGCAAAGCCACGGAGTCGACCGATACAGAATCTAATACGGTATTTCCTGTGTTTTCAATTTCCTATCTCCCGGGAATAACTCGCGCACAGTCGCCAGAACGGTATTCAAACATTGCCGAAGCCAGCAGTCCGTTGCATAAGCAAGTGCTGATTGCAGAAGAAGAAGAAGACGGCACGGATCATGCTGCTGCTGTTAACTCAGGGACTTCGGGAGCTTCCACGCCAATTGTGACGTGACTCATGTTTTGATCCGAAAAAGATAGCAGAATTTGCTTTCAATAATGACTTTCAACATACACCGTATTTTGCCATAACCCGCGAGTTGCTTGCAAACGGCAAAACGCTATGTTCATGGTGTTATGGTTTGCTTTTTGTTCTTTTTTTTTTTTGTATCCTTGAAGGTGCCATCGTCCGTCCTCTCCATTTGAATGCTTTGCGAAATGTTTTCCATAACACTAACTTTCACTCGGCTCAACAACTAAGGCATTCCCTCGCCAGACTGCAGCACCCACGGTATTGCACGCGTCACATAATGTTTCAAAAACACAAAACAAAAATACGAACAACACAAGAGATCTACGACCTGCGACATGGGCATCGGCGCATCGCGGCTATTTCGGTGGCGCAAAAAGCACGTAGCGCCCGAGGCGCCGCGGAAACGCGAAGCGCGTCCGGCTGAGGTGCCCGTGACAATCGAGGAGTTCGAGCCGTCGCCATCGGCGGAGGAAATCGAGGCCGCCCGGATGCGCGCCGAGATCGAGGACTGCGCGTTCGTAGCCGCCGACAGCGAATACGCGGAGACCGACTTTGACGTTTCCGCCGCTGCCGCCACGCGCTGCGTGCTTGACTCCTTCGTCCGCGCAAACGGTCTGGTGGTCGCCTGCATCAAGAATCTCGCGAATAACGCGTGGTACTACGTCGACTGGAACCGCCAGGTGAGCGATTGTTGCATTGCCCAAAGAAAAGTTGCCGAACGAAAGAAACAGAACCAGCCGCCAATCCCGCTTCCTTTTGACTGGATACTCGAAGGCGGATACTTTATGTCTGCTGGGGATGAATCAAAACTGGCAAAGACACATCAACAAGTAACTTGTGATTTGCCAAACATGGATGATCCCATGCTTTATGAAGCCACTGTGTCAGTTGACCCTATCACGAACAATGTAGTTCTCTCTCATTTGTTCCCCGAAAAGCGACTCGTCAGGTACTATTTCTGCAAAGCCAGAGGACAATGGCTGCGTATGCCGGTCAGCATGGAATTGGCTATTCCATGTGTACAGGAGCAACTTGCGAAACTGAAAGCCTTGTATCAATTCCCCAACGAGGTGCCTAGTGAAGAAAGCCTACTGTTTTCGTTGAAAGAGGCTGGATATGAGCTCGGCGCAGCCGCAAAAATTTTGAAGGTGCCTCCATGGCGCGATTGCAGCGATTGCAAGTATGAATTGGGCTATTGGGAAAGCCCAACACCACAGCAGGCCAATCATCGCGATAGTGCTATATCTCTCGTTTCTGAGCACTGTCCAACAGATGTGAACACACGCGTTGCACTTCTAGAAAAGCAGCTCGCCGAAAGAGATGATGAGATCGGCCAACTTTCGGAATTATTAATCATGAATGAGAAGACTGTCATGGCATTGCGCAAAAATTTGGCAAAGATGAGGAGCGAAACTGGAGATAGAGACTGGGCACTGAAATCTGCCGTTCAAGAACTTCAGACAGCTAAAGAGCAAAAGAATAAAATATCAAGCATATGTGAAGCAATGAGCATGATGAGACTGGAA
This sequence comes from Entophlyctis luteolus, assembly GCA_027604725.1. Taxonomy (NCBI): domain Eukaryota; kingdom Fungi; phylum Chytridiomycota; class Chytridiomycetes; order Chytridiales; family Chytriomycetaceae; genus Entophlyctis; species Entophlyctis luteolus. The sequence continues at coordinate 26,652 of JADHYT010000251.1, forward strand.
AATATTCCTGAATTCGCAAGTACTTTGATTGCCGAAAAGGACTTGCAGATAAAAAGACTAGTTGGAACGATAACAGCGCTCCAGCGTGAACTTCAAAGAATTCAGAGATGGCGCCGAAACCAATCTGACACATTTGTAGAGATTTTTAATGCATTGTCCAATTTCCAGGTAGAAGGCACAAACCAGCATTTGTCTTTTCTTGACGGCGGCTGCTCGCACTTTTTCAGGCAGGCTTTTACAATTTCAAGCGAGAAACGAGAAACCTGCTGACGAACTTTCAACACGACACAATCGCATACGCTCAAATATTGAGCGGTCGATTGTTTGCCCTGAATGATGAATGCGATTCTCTCAAGGCAGATCTTCAAGTCCAACAGCGAGTTACTCGGTTGATGAAAAACTCCGTTAACAACTTGCGTGGAGGACTCGACATTTTTTGCAGAGTCAAAAAGACTGACTTAAAGCAGAACATAATAGATGTTCTGGGCAAGCACAACCTTGCGATTTTTGGCGATTGGGCGAGATACCATTTTACTTTTGACAAAATTATGGATAAAAACTGCTCGCAAAACGACGTTTATGAAGAATCGGTTCAAAATTATGCACTACAATGTCTAGATGGCATGAATGCGTGTATTCTTTCGGTGGGTGGAAGGGGTTCGGTAAGGACGACTCTTCTATTCCACTGTTAACTTTTACCTGTGTGCAGGGGAAAACCTGGACGATGCGAGGAAACGTAGAAAATCCGGGGCTTATTTCGCTCGCAATCGAAGGTATTTTTCGCGACATCGTGGAGCGAAAAGTCACGAGCTTTGTTGAAATACGGGTGACTTGCTTCGAAGTTTACAAAGAGAAAGGAAGGTTCTAAAACCTGGAAACATCACGAACTGATTCTTTTGAAATAGTTTATGACATGCTGTCCAGCATGGAGACCAGTTTGTCCGTTGGGCCGGATTTGCAAATGCGGCCGGAGCCTGTTTCTTCGAACATACGAGATGCTCAAGATTTAAGACAAATTCTGGAGCTCATATCAAAAAGGCAAGAACGGCTGAATGCTATTTACGAACGGATGTCATCACATTCTGCTTTACTGTTGATATTCTCGATAATGAACAGCAACACACACTCAAAAACACGAATCGCATCCAAGCTTACATTCGCAGAGCTTCCAGCGTTTAAATCAGACTCTGCGATAACTAGTCTACGAGATATCCAAGAATACTTGTTTGTTGAGCAAACCCTATCTTGTCTTGCTTGCCTCGTCCGCTCATCAGAAGAAGATGAATTCCACATTGCGCGCGGAAGTCTGGTAATGTCGCTTTTGCAGTCACCAAAATTCGGATGTATGAAGTTGAAGAGATTATCGCTGAATGAAGACGATATTGGCAAGACTGTGATGATTGTCAATATTTCTCCAAATACGGAAGACGCAGAAGGCACGAGAAAGAGTTTGAGATACTCACAAAAGTTGCGGAATGACCAGTAAAATTGTTTGAAATTTGAACATGTGTATGAAAACGGAACATTGACATTAGCATTAAAAACACTCTGAAAACATGTTTCAAAAATCGTGCCAACCTGCTCAATCACATAGTTACTGGGTCAGTATCCCCAGATTTGGTGTCACACTGGTAATGCCGAATTGGAGCTTCTGCTGCACGATCATTCACCCAAGGAGCGTCATTCCAACCCTGTGCAAGACGAAAAAAGTCACTCGCGAAAGTTGAGCTTATTTGAAGAACGCCACTGATGATGCACTCCATATTTGAAGCCGTTGATGATGCCGGGTATAGACTTACTTGTAAATAACAGAGTTGACTTCATTGGCAGTGGATATTAATTGATGAGTGAGCCGTAGGTGAACACGAAAAGTTTTGACATGTTGACTGAGCTAGGGAAATTGGTGTTGGGGGCTTTCGGGTGGAGGACTGGTGCGTGTCAGAAGGATACGCGGACGCCGGACGAAGAGAGAGACAGACAGAGCGGCAGTATGCAAAGTTATTACCGGCAACGATGGTGCCGGATTGCGGCGTTGCCAATTGACAAGGAGTGAGAACAGGGCAATGTTTTTTGAGTACAACCAACGCTTGATAATGACGGTGCAGAGAAAGGCGCGCAGATTGTGCAATGCACGCGCTACCCACGCACTTCCTACACCGCCCACTCCACACGCGCTGTCTTGCACGGCACAGTGCACGACTCTGCGTCCCCCCCCCCCCCCTCCCCCCACCCAACCTCATGCACCCCGCACACCTTTCCCGAACCCCGCATCATATCGATCCCAGCGGAACTACCGACGCTGATACCTGGGGTGGAATGTTTGCATTGTCCAGAAGAAATCTCAGATAGAACTGCATCCCCACCCAAATTTCCTGCTCGCAAAACCATCAAATGTCGTTAAAGCACACCCGGCACCCGACTCACCTCTCCCACTGGCACAATAGATGACTCCGGCAGCTGAAACCCATAATTTCCTGTGTCGCTGAGCTCGATCGTGTATCCTGCCATGCCCAACTTCATGCTCTGCCAATCATCGGCGCATCCTATTTTTTACGCACGTCTTCAGTATTTGTGTCCAATTCGTCTCAACGCTTTCATTACATACCGCTTGCAGGATACATCGAGGCTGCATTTTCGTTTTGGTAAACCGTCCCTTGGACGCTCGCAATCGCAGTGGCAATTCCGTCTCCGAGTTGTTGTAGTACCGCGTCGTTCGGTGACGGGTCCGTTGTCCATCCCCACGATCGAAGAACAAGTTGACCGAAAGAGTGAAAGTCTATTCCTGAGTACTTGTTCGGGAAGGAAGAAACGAATTTTGCAACCCCAACTACTTCTGGCTCAGAAAATGCATACGGGCCTTCATAAGTATCATCCGTTATGTCAGATGTTGTTCCGAAGTCACCCCAATGTCCGTCATCCCAGTTTCTTTCAACCAAAAAGTTAGGAAGAAGTGGGTTGGGGCTGGTTGTATAAAGTTACCTGTTCAAGTCAACGCCCCATCCTGATTGATTTGCCTTGCTTGGGTATCCGCCTACTCCTTTATTGTCTCTAAGGTTTTTTCTCCACAATCTATCTCCGTTCGGATCCATCGTATACGCATAACCATCTGGGTTGTTCATAGGTGTCACTATGATTTCAAAAGTTGACAAAAATGTTGCCACATCCGAGTTGCTAGAGTTTGTCGATTGCGTAATCAATTCGTTTGCAAGATACATGACCGTTGAGAGGCTTATCCATTCCCGCGCGTGCTGCATTCCATTCCACCAAATGACTTTTTTGGTCGCATTCGAAACAGTGAAGTTTGAAATCAAGATTGCCTGATAATCTTCATAAATTTTCACTCAAACTTCCCAAAAACAAACCGGTATGCTGCGATTGAAATGCGACAACGCTATAGTTCGATTAAACTGAACAACCTGCGGGTATTGCAAAGACCACTCTTCCATTTTTTCCAGGACGGCATCGTACGGTTGATATTGGTCAAAGAACGGGTCAGTTGCATTGCTTTGATCGCGTCTGCGAACGCCATCGGAATTCTCGTGCTGGACCTCATACGCGTTGGCTTGAATGACGTGACAGCTTGGGATCGCAGAAAGCAGGGCCGTTTCTTCTTCTGGTGACTCAGTGCGGACCTTGACATCAGAACCAACAGAGTATTTATGATTGTACACCTATATTCCATGATGAAAGGGGTTTCAGCCGTATATTTCGCGGAAAATTAATATAGAAAACACGCGCGGTAATTAAAAGGGACGGACTCACGTCAAATCTGGCGAGCGTTTCCACCTGGAAATTTGAGATCACTCTGCACTCAAATAGTTTGCTTCTCTTGATTGCTAAGACTGGATGTGAATGGACGAGATTGTTTGCCAAGAAGAGGGCATAAAGGACTGGTCGCAGCATCTGTAGATCTGAAAATCCGAACAAATAAATGAAATGAAATGAAAAATTTTCAAACAGAAGCAGAACCGCCAGCAGCAGACATTTTTCGCTCAAATGAGCAGTATTCGCTTTGGAAACAAAAACCGTGAAGGTCGTGGACAAACGAATCCATCGGTAATGCCGCTAAAGTGATCCCACATAGACGATGTTATGGAAGATAGTTTTCTGAGCAGCACGCGGTTGCAATTTGCCATGTGCCACAATTTATGCCAAAACGGAAGGTCCCCTCCTCCAAAAGTGCTTCGGCACCACCTTCCCGAATCTCAAAGCGGTTAAATCCTAAGCCTGCTTCATCCGCGCCATCAACCACAGAGCCTACCAATGACACTGGCACAACTCAAGGATCGGTCGTCCTGCCGGCATCGGCTAACGATCTTGCTCAAGAGCTGATTGCAAATTCTCGAGACCAAGCTGTTGCTGACGAAGATCCGCCGCCTTACGAAGCTGTAGTTCAAGAACGGCTTGAGAGGGAACATTGCCGGAACGGAGAGGTTCAAGCAACATTGATTTGGAACGACTGCGCGGACTTAGACCTCCATGCGTACTGCTCGTGTGGGGCGCACATATACTTTGCCAACCGCGAGTGTATCTGCGGTGGATGGCTTGACAGAGATATGAACCGATCAGTCGACCCTGCCGATTTTTCACTGTCGCCAGTAGAAAACATATTCTGGGCGTCCGCACCGAGCGGCGACTTTAAAATCACCGTGCACAATTTCTGCAACCGCACGATGCCGGACACAGTCTTCACGGACGCGCAGCGGCGAGTTCCGTTCCGCGTGAAGCTCAAGCGAGGATTTGGCAATTCTGTGAAAACAATTTGGTTCGAGGGTACTGTGGGTCCGTATGAAACCGTCGAGTGTTTCTCGTGGATCAATGAAGGTTCCGGTGCTCTTGGTCGTATGGTTGTGTTGAATCCGTTGCCGAATGGTGGAACGTTCGAAGAGATGTGCGCCGCCCAAAGAGTTACGTATCAGCGTGGGCAAGGGTATTACGCTCTTGTTCGCAAAGTTGAGGACGTTAGCGCCAAGAAGGACATGATGCTTCTCAACCTTGCATCTGACACGTTTACCATCGGCGCGGATGCTTGTAGATCACGCCTAGGACTTCCATTGAACACTGCAGTCAAAGTGAAGCCAGAAAATGTTCCAGATGGGCACAGGCTTTTCATCCAATCGACGTCGCATAACCGCAAGCTTCCACCAGGAGTGCATGCATTAATGATGGTTCCTACTGTTGAAGAAGCATTGCGTTTTCGTCGCCCTCGGATTTTTTGACCAACTGAAGTAGAGTTCTAAAAATTTGACGTTCCAACATATGCAACTGTGAATCCCGCTGCCGCCAACCACCTGACCACTCAAACTGCCAAACCTGTCGAGCAAAGTCCAAAGCACCGAGACAATCCAGAATTAACCGGATTCCATATTCTTATTATCGTAACTTACTCACTCACCCACACTCGCTCACAATACTGTCACTGCCACAGCTGGCACGCATCAATTTTGTTGTTGAATGCACGAATAAATAGCAGTATTGTTGTGTTTGTGATGATGATGATGACAATCATGCTGCGGTTTTTTGACGTGACGTACGTTGGTGGTGGTGTTTGTGCGCGCTACTGCAATGTTACGGTACGTCGGCGGTGACTCATTTGGAGTCACAAACGCATACCTGCATTTTCCTTTTTCTTCGACAAAACAACCGCCAATAAATCCCCACTCGTTTCCGCATCCCCGAACACTGCACCGACCACCGATCTGCCCGTCTCCGTGTCTGACAGTACTTGTGCATATACGACCACAATTGCCTGCATATAGAATTGAATGAGCGAAGCTCACTACATAAGTAATCAAGCATCTGATGCTACAACTCCTCTTATAAGTACATCTGTCACTAGTTCCCATGCTACAGACAATGAGGATTTACGGGAGGAAATGCAAGCCGGCTTACAAAGAACAGATATGCGGATTAACATACTATGTTACACGCTCGCCTTTACAATATGCTTGCAAGTTCCTTTAACTTTGTGTATGTACTCTAACAGTACACCCGCAATCTTATACATACTCTTGTTACAAGCACTAACTCTAGCAACTGCTGTGACCTCAGTAAGCTCTGCAACTGAACGAATGGCATCATATCTAGGTGGCTATCTATTCTTCTTAGCGTTAGTCATAGTACTCGCACGCAGATGCTAGGCACTTCCTATATTGTGGCATAAGTTGCTCATAAAACTAAAAAATAAAAGAAATAGTTTTTGGATGCTTTTTCTGGGTGGCGACGAACTTATCCACATTTTTAGTTTTTCTTTGGAAAAAAATTACGGATGACCCAATGTCATACTGTAACACCTGCCTCCAGGAGTGTACATGCTGACATGGGTAATGATGTTGGTTCCTGTTCTGTCTCATACTGATGCAAAAGCTCAGGTGTTGTGTCAATCCAGCAATTGTAAACTGGATTATGGTTGATCCATTTTACGAGTGCTTGGTTTTTGGGCAGTTTTGAGTTGTGTGGTTTTTATCTTGGCAGTAAACACACCATCCTTTTGCTCTAAATTGTGCCATTTCTTCTGGAGTGAGAAGTTGGAATTTTTGCTGTGGGGCGTTGTCAAGTTGCATTGGTGTGGACCATTGTTGGCCTTTGGAAATGCTTGTCCAAGGTGAGAATTGCCTGTGTGGGGTGGTTGTGACATAGGGGTTGAGTTGGTTGATTTTGGTTTCAGTGACTTTTTCAGAGGCATCTAAATTGGATGTTGTCAAGTTTTTCTGCTTTCTCCTGGAGCTTCCTCAAGTCATCTGTGATTCTGTAAAGATCTGGCACTGTTTGTAAATGTGGTTTGAGTCCATTGAGGTACTTGATGTCAGGATTCGATCGAGGAACGTCAGGCTGGACAGGGCAGGACAGGGAGGCCGGAGGCAGTGTCTGGGCGAGCAGGCAAACAAGGTTTATTGACTGTTGTTTTGTTGGAGGAAAAAAGAGAAAACGATGTTGCACAACAAGGAGATGAAATCCAAACCCAAGCAATAAACCAAACCCCCTGAATCCGACCAACAACCCCCACAACCAACTGCCATTCATGACATCACCCCTCCCTTTAGGCGCCAGGTTCCTACTGGCCCTGGTTTGTCAGGGCACCACTGGTGAAAATCTGCTACTGCTGGGGCATTGGCAAGATTCTCAGCAGGCTCCCAGGTGGCTTCTGAGATTGGGTAGCCTTTCCAGAGGATGAGGTATTGCAGCTTTCAGCAGGCTTGCTTGGAGTCCAGCACTTGGTCCACCTCATATTCGACTTCATCTGCAAGTTCCACTGGTGGTGGTGGGTCAACATGTCTTCCCATGATTTCAGATTCCACATATGGCTCCAGCAAGGACACATGGAAAACATCGTGGATCCGGAA
>JADHYT010000252.1:0-13864 GCA_027604725.1 Entophlyctis luteolus
ACCCTATTTCTGGTCCTATCCTTGGCCCTATCTCTGGCCTTAAACTTAACTTTAACCCTAGCCCTAATCCTTACTCCTGACTCTGATTCTAGGCTTGGTTCTAACGCTAATCCTAATTTAGTCTTAATTCTCCTAGCTCTCATTTTAATAGTAGTCTTAGCCCTAACCCTAGCCCTTGTCTGCGGCGTGCACAACAGACGTAAGATTGTGCCGCTTGTTGTTGTTGTTGTTATTGATGTTGTTGCATCATCACCATGGTTTGTGTGGCGCTGGGTCCCACGAAAAGCGGCTTTTTTGTTTCTTTTGTTTGAATATTATTATTTGTTGTGTGGCTGTGGCTGGGCCACACGGAGAAAAGAAAGAAAGAACTTGGGTTGATTGTTCAGTCCAGCAAGTGGCAGCAAACAGAAGGAAGGAAGGCGTGCATGCAGTGGAATGAGTAAAAGGATGTAAAAGAGGGGACAGGTGTCGGGTTGTGGCACAGTGGGGGACGGGGATGCGGTCGATCCCTGGGTGTCCCTGCGGATAAGATGTTGTCGCTGCTCCAAGCCACTGTGCCAAGCGGCCTGCATTTGTAGGAGCGCGCTCAAACACCACCACCACCACCAACGTGTCAGTCAGGTCACGTCGCCGTCAAAAAACGCCAGCATGATTGTCATCATCATCACAAACACAACAATACTACTATTTATTCGTGCATTCAACAACAAAATTGATGCGTGCCAGCTGTGGCAGTGACAGTATTGTGAGCGAGTGTGGGTGAGTGAGTAAGTAACGAGAAGAAAAAGAAAAAATTTAAAAAAGAGAAATTTCGTGGTGTTGACGGATGCGTTTGAGAGTTGTTTGCTTGTGTTGCAAATAAGGTGGTGCACACACACTCAGAGGATTAAATGTTGCAATTACCAGGGATTATTTCCGCATTGCCTGTTGGAGTTGACATTATTAGATCGGCTTGTGGCAGAAAATAAAATTTGATGTGTTAAGCTCATGGAGAAGGGTAATCCGTAATTCTAAAATCAGCAGCTAAGTATGTTATTGTGAGCATATAACAGACACCCATGCATGCCACCAAGAAACAGGCATCAATTGCTTGCAACGAACACAGGATCGGCTAGTGTAACTGTGGCCTTTGTCTTGCCAACATGGCGATGATAAATCAAGATACCAACAGTAACCATGACAACTGCACCAACAAACACCAAAGTTCCGACCACAGCAAAGTTAATAACTTTTGGAGGACTAGGAAGGGGCCCAGACCCGGAAATCACACGGTCTGCCATGTCTGTCACACTACCTCCAAAGAAAACAACCACGATAGTCACAGGGTCCAAAATAATTGAATACGTGACATTGTCCACAGTAGAAATGCCACTTCCCACCGTCAAGCTAACATAATTACCGTGAGGCTTTCCGTCTGGTGTTGACTCAAAAGTCTGGCCAGCAACAAACCAGCCACTTGTGGCATTAGCATCATTGTTGGTCTGATACATGACCTCTGCAAACACAAATGCAGAGTTTCCAGTGAGAACATTTGGTGGCGGGGTGAACTCAATTGTCCAAGGTTGCGTCAAATTTTTGTTCATTAGAATGACAGCGCCCCGGCCAGGGTTCGCTTTTGTTGCGATATCAGTGGCGAATGCCCAATACTTGATACCGTTTTCAAGTGCATCAACCGTCCGATTTCTCGTCAGCCCCACTCCCCGGGACACTGTGATGTTTACAGAGTTGTTCAGCTGAGCAACAAAGTCCAACATTCGATTGAACACAAATGGCGCGTAGTAGATCGGATTGACAATAAATGTGTTGTCATGCAAGCTCGCAATCACTGACGCTTCCCATCCAATGGGAAAACTTGGAGCTGATTGGGTGAACTCGTGCAAGTTGACACCGCTGAAGCCACTCCATGCTGCAGACGCAAGGAAATCCACACCCCACATGCCGATTGCGTAATGGTTGGAACTGTTGCAAGTAAACGGTGCTGACTCAGAAAGCACATACTTAACACTATAGCACGCATCTTGGCATGAAGTTGAGAGGTTTACAAACTGGGTGTCCATGTCAATGTTCGTAAGGAACATTTCAGGAAGGTTGTCGGTGACACATCCATTAGGATCCGAGCCGTATGGGTAGTAATGGATTGTAACATAACGTGTGACATTCAAGATGCCAGGTGTATTGGCAAAGGTAGACCAGATGCCTTTTGGAACCCTTATTGTGCAATCGTTGGAACTCGACATAAGAATTGAAGAATAGACAGATACCCATTTTTTCTTGGAAAGAGCGCCTCCGTTTCAGGCCCAACGAAGATGTTTGATGCCAATGGACCCAGGCTGCTGGTCAATCCATTCACCATGGCTTGATACTCCGAAATGTAATCCCATTTGACAAACGTTGAATTGTCCCGAAGTCCGTCCAGCACAAAGTATTCCGGTTCATTCCCCATGATCAGTCCACCAATCATTTGATCGTTGCTGTTGAAGCCGGGCAAGATGTACTCTTGAAGACAATAGATAGCATTCTCAACCGCTCCACCAGTCACAACGTCGACCGAGCCATTCACTGTTGCCATGGACAACGCCAGAAGGAACTGGAGCCCTGGAACGTTTTCACCGAGCGTTACAAGACCGCTGATGGTTGTGGAATTAATAATGTACTTGTCAACAACACCCATTCCAATAGTCGGTTGGCCCTGGCAGTATGCATAGTTTGCGCTGTTTCCACCAACTCGGAAAGTGATGTGTCCACTGGCAGCAACGTTTCGCACCAATTGAATAATTGGATCAAAGGCTGTTCCTTGAGGTGTGACCCATGTGTCGTTCATTTGCCATTCCTTTGTGAAACCGGTGAATCCAGCTTGTATTACGTGACCAGGAAGAAGGGAATCAGGGGCTGGGAAGTAGACGGAAGAGTAGTTGGCAAAATAATCATCAGAGTTGTAGGTGCCATTGTAAGAGGAAGTTGGGGTCGGCCCAAAGGACGTCGGATTGGCTGTGGCAGTGACGGACATGAGGGACTATACAGTGCTTCTAGAAAAAGTCAAAATTGGAAAAAAATATTACATCCTGCCAAAAAAGTTTTAAAAAGAAAATGGATCAAATCTCTGACACCCATTCCGACGTGTCCACCTTCATTGTTGCGTCAAGCGACAATTATGTCATGGCAAAGGTGGCTTCAGCAAGCACCATAAGCATCTTGGCAGCCAGCGGCACGGCCAACACTGCTTCCAATCATGCTGTGCTGAAACCATCCATGAGCATGAGATCCGAAGTGACAGCATTTCGGATTGCGCAGGACCCTACAGCATCCCCAGCAATTGAAGCGTTACAGCTACCGCACAGCTCGGAGTCCCAAAGTGCGACTGGCGCAGGTCTCGAATCGGAACGACCACACGCAGACCAGAGCCCCCTCCCAAGTTCCAGGGCGGATGAAATTGCAAGTTCTGTTATTTCGCAGTCCATAGAATCTTCGCCTGGCACTTCACTTTCATCACTGCCATACATGCACACTGACTCTCTCAAGGCTAAGAGACAAGGAGATTTCAAGGCACGTATTCTGCCTTACTACATGTACAAGCCAGCTCCAGACTTGGTTCCAAGAGTTGCTGTTGATTCAAAAACCCAGTCTGAAATTGTCTTGCCAAGCCCTCCGCTAGACGATGAAAAGTGGTATTATCTTCACACTGGGATGGTTGGACTCTACATATTTTGTATCTCTTCGTTTTTGTGTTTGACGACGGGGTTTGTCTTGTTCTTGAAAATGGGAGGATTTTTCCTCATTTTCTTGCCAATCCTCTTGTTCAACACGGTAAGCATGCTCATTTAATTTTGTGATAATTTCTTCTTTAGCTCTTTCTCGTTCTTTCGTATGCCAAAGTTCTCCTTGGTAGGACTGGTTTCGACATGAAACTTCATCTCGAGCTTCAGCGGAAATATGACTTCTTTTCTGGAACATGTGACGCTCCATCCATTGACGTTTTCTTGCCCTGTTGTGGGGAATCCATCTTTGTGTTGGAAAACACATACAAGTTCGTGCAAAAGCTAAGGTGGCCTGCTGGTAAACTCAACGTACACGTTCTCGATGACGGATATTCCGATGAGGTTCAGCAACTGGCCGCAGCATTCGGATTTAACTACATTCGTCGTCCAGACCGCCCGCACCTCAAGAAGGCCGGAAACTTGCGTAATGCATTCAAGCAAACGAGCTCCGAGTTCATTCTGGTGCTTGACGCTGATTTCACACCAAGGACCGATTTTTTGACCGAGACTGTGCCATATGTCGTTAATGACCCTGAAATTGCCATTTTGCAAACGCCACAGTTCTTCCGCGTTCTGAAATGTCAAACTTGGATTGAGAAGGGTGCGGGATCAGTTCAAGAACTGTTTTACAGATTGATTCAACAGTATCGCGACTCGTATGGTGCTGCGATTTGCGTTGGAACAAGTGCCTTGTACCGACGTGCAGCTTTGGCACCTTTTGGTGGAACTGCCGCGGTGGAACACAGTGAGGACATGAGAACAGGATTTATGTGTATGAACGCAGGTTGGAGGACAAAGTACATTCCAATCAACTTAACGCTTGGAATATGTCCCAACGATTTCCAATCGTTCTTCAACCAGCAGTATCGTTGGTGCAGTGGAAGCACGTCATTGTTGACAACTCCTGAGTTTTGGAAAACAAAACAGCTCACAGCTTCACAAAAGTTGTGTTTTCTCTCTGGAATGCTTTACTACATGGCATCTGCAATCAGTCAGTTTGTTAATCCGCTGTTCTCTATTGCTCTTTTGATTGGCAACAGTAACAACCTCAAATGGTACAACATTGCCTTTGCACTGCCGTCGGTTTGTGGAGGGATGTTAGCACAGTTTATTTGGGCTCGTCAGAGATATGGGCTATATACTCTCAGAGTGCAAATAATTTCGGCATACTCACACATGATGGCCCTGAAAGATGCCGTTTTCAACACTCGGATGCAATGGATTCCAACTGGTGGAGCAAAGTCGCAGTCGTCAAAGGCAGGGAAGGCAGGCGTGATCATGTTTGTGTGGCAGAATACTTTGTTCTTTGGAGTTGTTGGACTGTCTGTGTGGAGATTGCTGATAGGTGATGTAGTGTGGTACAATATTGTCCCACTTATTCTCTTGAATGCATATGAGTGGGTTTTGATGATGACAATCTTGTTTGATTGATTATCTGGTTATTACATGTTAGGAATGAATTCTTGTGCAACTGTTACCATGTGCTGCTCTGATTGTTTTTTGGATCAAATGCTGTTTGTTGTTGTTGTTGCTCTTGTTGTTATTGATGTTGTTGCATCATCACCATGGTTTGTGTGGCGCTGCCTCCCACGAAAAGCGGGTTTTTTGTTTCTTTTGTTTGAATATTATTATTACTTGTTGTGTGGCTGTGGCTGGGCCACACGGAGAAAAGAAAGAAAGAACTTGTTCAGTCCAGCAAGTGGCAGCAAACAGAAGGAAGGAAGGCGTGCATATAGTGGAATCGAGTAATGTTGATACGGACATATTATCCCTGCGTTTTGAATGACATGCTTGTTATTTTTGAGGAAATTCCGTCAAGCTTGACATGAATTTTCAAGCCAAAAGCAAAATAAATTCAAGCATCTTGCAGCCGATTCAGCTGTCATAGATTCGACACAGAACACAAAAGGAGAAATTGTCTATTCGAGTAAAGTGACAACTTGCAGGAGACAAAATCAGACTTGGGATAATGAGGTTAGCACTTAAAAAAAGTTGGCAAGAAGCGCATTTTACTCAGTTGTGAGCAGAGGAGTACAGTTCATGGGGAAGCGAGGGTCGAATGTTCAGCGATAAGGACAGATTCATTTTTGACATCGCCTCACGCTCGCAAATGTCCCTGCAGCGCTTCTTCACGGACTCTGCATGCGCCGACATGACCTCGTATGCGTACTTCCTGGGCTCGTGCTCTGCCGTGAACTGCACGGCGAACACCAACGGCGGCGGGTACTTCTCCAGCACGTGCGGAACGTCGGCGCCGGCGTCGGACTCTGCATTCACGCAGGCCGCGCAGACCGCTCTGGGCACAAAGAGCTTTGTGTACTACAAGGAGTACTCGGACGGCTACTGCACGACGGTGTCTGCGTACGTCACGGACCTGGTGGGGATCTGCGAGACGTTTTCGGGCGGATCCTTCAAGTACTCCGCCACGGTGTCCAACACCTACTCGTCGTCGGACTGCACGGGCGAAGTGACGTATTCTAATCCCGTGAACACCGCATGTATCGACAACCTCAGCGGCGGCAGCTACGCCGTGGTGTCCATCGACGGCGCCGCGGCCCCTGCGGCGTCGGCAACGTCCACAGGCACATATACCAGCGCGATCGCCTATACGGACAGCGCGGGCATAGGCGGGGTGGCCGCGGCGACGACGAGCGACAGCTCGTCGTCCAGCAGCAGCAGCAGCGTGAAAACCGGCGCCATAGTTGGCGGCGTGGTTGGCGCGGTTGCCGTGATAGCCGCCGCGGTCGTGGCGGTGTTCTACATCCGCATGCGCGAAAAGCGGCTGCACCTGCAGCAGCAGGAGCAGCAGCAGCAGCAGCCGCCGCCGCCGCCCAAGCCGACCGACGTGCAGTACATGCAGCCGTTCTACTCCTCGGCGCCCATGCCGCCCGCGTACGGCGGGACGTCACACACGTGAGTGCCGCTCGCTTTTGATACGCGACTGAAAAAAAATTTTTTTTTTTTTTTTTATCCCACAAGCGCGGAGCCACCGGCGGCCACCGCACTGCCGGTGACTTCCATCAACGACAACGGATTCAAACTGGCGTTTGGCGTTGACGATTCACCTGCAAAGCCGGGACTTTTCACCCCTCTAACGAACGAGTCTGCTACCGCCGCGGCGCGCAAAAATCAGCGGCAGGGTACCGCCGACTTATTTTCCCCGCTTGCCGAGAACCCTTGAGGACGGAACGACTGTCCGATACCTCCCTATGTTTCTTCCTCGGTCGCTTGCTCTAGTGTGTGTGTGTGTTTGTGTGTGTGTGCTCGCGATATGTGCTTTTTGTTGTGTGTAGATGTGCGCATGGATGGGTGTGTTGGTTTGTGCCATCTGGCTGAAGAAACTCGAAAACTTGTGATGGATGCTTTCGAGAAGTTTTTTTGCACTGCCGGCTGTTATGTCCAAGCAAGTCGTGCTGATTGTTTGGGCTCGCTCTGACAAAATTGTCATTTTCGCCTTGGCATTCCTTCCCATGCAATCTCCAAGGGTTTGAACTCCAGATGGCATCACCGCTTCGCCGCAGGAGCTCAAGGCGTGCCAGCCTGCCTCGTACTTCATGCAGTCCAACTGTGAAAGAACGAACGCCTTGCATCCTTCGCGTGGCACGAAAAAAAAAGAAGCAAATTCGGCGTGAGGGACCACGGTGGTACAGCATTCTATCCTCGGCGGTTCCGGGGTGACTGAGCGGCAACCCGCGGCGGACCGGATATTTCGGAATGGTGGGGGCAGCATCCTCCCCGCGCCGCATGACAATCACGACGTCCACCGACGGCGGCCGCGTGCGGCGCGATACGGGTGCGCCACACGACCGCGAACTTGCAGGCCCGGGGAAGGGGGCGCGGGTGCGAAGCAAGGCGGGCCAAATTGTTTATTCCCCAGTGGTGGCGCGGCACAGTCGCGCACCCCCCGTAACAAACGCCAAAAAAAGAAGCAAGCAGGGCAAGACAAGCAGTTGGTCATGCGGACGAAGCGTTGTTGGAGCCGGGCGCGACGGCAGCATTCGGTGCGCCGCCATCAGCTCCCTGTGCGGGTTTCGCCCACAGCGAGAAAAACGAACCGCCAGCGCCACCGTCGTGCTGCTGCTGCGTTTGTTGCTGCTGGTTTTCGTACAGCTGACAAAGAATCATGAAAAAAAAATCATAAACCAAAATACGAATAATTCAAAAAAAAAAAAACCTTTGCCTGGGCCGTTTCCCCCTTTTCGTGCAGCAACTCAACGACAGATGCAACCGGCACGTACTTGGCGCTGCTCTTCACGAACTGAGGTTTGAATGTTTTCAGCATTCGCGATTCAAACACAACCAAGTAAGTAGCGGGGCGCCCCCCCACCTTGTCCAGCGCGGCCCAGTTCCGCGTCTCGACCAGCGCAGCCATCTGAATCCATGCAAATCGCCGGTCGGGGACCTTCATGTCGGTCTTGACCTTCGCGGCGCGCTGCGGATGGCCAATGACCAAGCACTTGCGGATGGTGTCGGTGACAGTGAGCTCGCAGAAGGTGTGGCCCGTGTCGCGCTCGAGCGAGGCTTGCAGGGCGAGGAGACGCACATGGTCGTCGATGGCCTTGTTTTCAAACGAGCCGCGCGAGGCGGACGACGGACCGGCGAGCGCGGCCGGAGCAACAAGACCTTCGGAGGCGGCGGCGGCGGCGGCGGCAGGATTCGCTCGGGACCCCGCGCTGCCGCTGGCAACGGCGGCAGCTGAGGCGTGCGGCGGCTTGCCCGCGCTCTCGGCAAACAGCCGCGCGGCCTCGCGCAGCTTGCCCACCCGCGCAGGGTAGGTTCGGGCGTCGAACGCTTCGCCAAACACCATGGCGGCGAGATCCGCGCGGCGGTCGTCCTGGTAGTAAAAGTCCTTGAGCAACTGCGTGTCGCCGACGCCGCGTGCATACGCCTCCACGAGCCGCTGCAACCTTTTGCTACTGGGGCCAATATTGCTGTTTGCGATGCTGCTGCCAGTGCTGTTGGTACTGCTGTCGCTCCGCGACACTAGCCGGAAAAACTCGGCCATGTTGCATTTTCGCTTCACGTGCATCACGACGGCATAAGCAAGATCCGCGTTCCCACTGGCTACGGCTTTTGAAAGCGCGCGCTCGTCAAGATCCATGCTGAGCAGCATGGGCACCTGGTTTGCAGCCACTGGTTCATGATCGAGTAGTTGGCTCGCCAGGGCCGTGTGACCATAGTGGTACGCAGTTTGGGCAATCGGCACAAACGTGATCAAAGGCGCCTTCGTGGTTAGTTTATCGACAATTTCCGCGAATACAGCCTGCACATTTGCATCGCCCGCAAGGTTTGCCGTTTTGATTTTTGTGCATGCCCAGTGAACGAGAACGCGCACGGGATTCATTTTCAGGAACTCGCAAATGCTGAGCGCCAGTGAGTGCTGCCGTGCCTGTGTCAGGCGACCAATCAAAACTTCTGGTGTTAATTGACAGTATCTGTTGAGAAAGTTTCGGAGTTTAGTACAAAAAAAAAGATTTATAGGCATCAAAGAGAAGCAACTCAACTGCTCGAAAGTCAACGGCCGCCCGACCTCAAATCTTCGAACGGCGTTCAACACGCGTATAGTTTCACAGACATTTGTGAACTTTGTGGAATCGTAATCCGGAATAAATGATTTTCCGAAAGAAGCTGCCTTTGCGCAGAATGCGAAAAAAAGAGAAGGTCAATCAGCGCCAGCAATGCACTCAGACGTACTCGGAGCAAGGACTTTTGTTTGACAGAGCTGTATTCGTGCAAGGCAGCTTCGAGACAAGTGTCGACTGCCAAAGACAGGTCACCTGAAATTCCTCTGATATTTTCATCTGCACGAGGATTTTTCCGCTGCAACCAATGGTAAACTCTTTTTTTTAAAGAAAAACAGAACATACCGCAAAGTTATCACAAGCATCATACAGGATTGCACCAGGAGATGTCGATCCAATCTTGAAGACATCTTCGGTTGCACCTTGTGAAATGACAAAGTGTCAAAAATAGAACAGGAGAAAAGCTTTGAAAAAAGAGTAAAAAACAGACAAAATTTCAAAAAGTGCCAGACAATTTCCAAAAATTAGAGTACAATAAGGGGAGGAAATTAGGGAGAAAAAAAAAACAGAAAAAAAAATAGAAAATATAAAACAAAAAGAAATTAAAAAAAAAATCAAAACTACATACTTGTAACTTTTTGAACTATCCAACATTTCTCTCTTCCAATAATTCTTACACAATCACATTCACCAACAAGGACAACAACGCCATCGACGCTGTATTTGATAAAGTCGCCGAACGGACCGACAACAAGGACAATGTCTTCCCAGTGCAAGACAACGGAGTCATTGCCGCACCATGCAATTTGCAGAGGGGAGGAAACTGCGGTCGAAGACAGGAACGAAGAGTTATACGGTGCGCCAGCGACGGCGCCGGTGGCAGCGGTGGCGGGGATGTTGTTGTTGTTGCTTGTCGCGGGAGGCGCGGGCGGATATATAGAGGGAATTACACCCGCGGCAATGACGCTGAATTCGGCAAGTTGCTTGGTGAAGTCGGCAGAAATGACAAAAAGCTTTGCAGAGTTGGAGTTGAACAGGGCAATGAATTTGCCGTTTGGAGACAGGGTCATGCTTGTGTAGGGGCCAGTCTGGAGCCGCTGATCCTGCACGGCCGTGCCGTCGATGGACAGAAGGGTGGATTTAACTGAGAGAATTACGGTTGGTTGCTTCGCTGGAGCGAGATGTGGAGGAATAGCCAGCCATGAGGCTGGTGGGTATGAGATGCCTTGATTTTTTTGACAAAAACATGAAAAAATTTTCGAAATGAACAAGATTATTTTTTTTACCAGGGTCGGCTAACAGCTTCGGACGCGGATCGGACAGTTTTTCAATGCAAATGAGCTTGAAATTGCCAGTCAAGGCAACAAATCCGGCGCCCCAGAAACGGCAATCCAAAATGCCGAAATCTTTGGCTTCCTTAGTGGATTAATTGCTTTGGGTTATTTGGCGAGCGCGGTTGAAGAAATATAAATAACCTGGCCCAAACTGAAGGAGTAGCTCTCGCCCCAAAGGTCAAATACGCGGACAGTGCCAATGTCTGCGACGCAAACAAGGCGTTCGGCACTGGACCAATCCATCGCGACAATGACGCCAGAACCTTTTTCCCACTATCGGAGTGGGCATATTTTGTTTGTATGGGGAGGGGGTTTTGCCTTTAGTTGCTTCATTCTTTTTTTTTTTTTTTGGCGAATGGATGCGATGGTGGCACATGATAGTTTTTTTTACTTGAATGTGGTTCAGGAGCTTTCCGGCGGCCGAATGGATGGCGATGCTGGAAGCAGTGGATGCGACGGCAGCGTGGAAGACGACAGCGCGTGGGTCGACGGCGACAACGGCTTAATACGGAGGGATGGATTAGTTGAGCATGATGCAGTGAACCTGTGTAGAGAGAGAGGGTAATGAGCAAGCACCTATGGGGCCAGCAAAGGGGGCGGCCGCAACGAGATGGGTTCTGGCAGGACGGGCAGTTGGTGGAATGTGGGAGTGGTGGGTTGTTGAGGAAGGGGCGGCGTCCGGCAGCCACGACAGCAGCGACGCGTATGCCTCGTGGCGGGCATAGAACTTGTTGTGGAGGGGGGACCAGTGGGCGGGGGAGTCTGCGGGGGCGGAGGCGGGCGGATTTAGAGCGGAAGCGGAGGTAGTTGTAGTTGCAGCAGTAGCAGATACAGAGGCTGTTGGTGCAAGGGGGGTGCGCGTGGACAGGGACGTGGGCGCGGGGGAGGGCGGGGACATGGTGGTGTGTGTTGATGGGATGATAGAGTGTGTGTGTGTGTGTGTGTGTGCAAAGAGTGCAAAGAACAAGCTAGACAAGAATGGACGACGGCGACACGGACACCGGCGACGACACCCTCAAAGACAGCACCGCACCCGCAGCCACCACAAACAACCCGCGCAGAGAGTCCACGCTGGCACGCATCAAGCGCATCTCCTCGTCGCTGCTGCGCTCCTCCCCGCACCCTGCAACCACCACCCACACACCCGCCACCACTGGAACGGCAACTGACTCAGTCTCAGGCGCCGATGACCCCAACGCCCCTACGGCAACCACCCATGCTTCCTTCGCCGACAAGTTCCTCGGCGCCGCCCCCTTCTCGCTGCTCCTCACCGCTGCCTCCGCCTCCACCTCTGCTCACACCCCTACGCCCTCCGCTTCGACCGCCTCCATCCAAGTGCCCGCGTCTCCTTCCTCCCCCTCCTCTGTACCTGCCGGCGTAGGCATCGCGTCCCTTATCGATCGCGTGTTCGGCGTGACTGCTGCCGACATCAACTCCGGCTCCCCATTCAACCCTCGCAATCAGCCCCAAACTCCCGACCCGTCATCCGGTACCACTGCTACCCCGGACGCTCATTCGCCCGCCGCCGCTGCTGGCGATCCTGCTACACCACCGTCTTCAAACAAAAAGAAACCCCTGCACGACATTGTGCGCGTATCACCCTTCGCCCATCCGATGCATGTTCTTTCGCTGGCAGAATCCCCCCGCAAATTATCTTTCCTATCTCCAGACATCTTTTGGTTCTTTGTACCTTGCTCCGCTGATATCATTCCCCAACCATCGTCATTATCCTCAACTGTTACTTCTTCTCCATTGTCCGACATAGACATCGCCGCATGTCGCGCGATACTGGCCGAAAACATTCCCTTGCTTTTTGTTTTATCCAAAGCTGATCTTCTGTCGCGAGAATCTGTGTATGCCATCGAATCCGCCATTCGCCAAACAATCAATGACTGCGTTTCGAATGATCCTTCTCTCAGATTAGCTGTCTGGGACGTTGTCGCAGTTGCCAATCCACCTTGTCCAGTCTGCTCGGGTGCGGTTGTTTTGTTTTTGTTTTTTCGATTATTAAAAATATTTTTCAAAAAAAGATTGCGGCTCCATGGCCATTCTCAAAGAGATTCCGGATACTGGATTCAGTGGTTGGTTCTGCACAAACGAAAAATGCGATTTGTATGGGTCTACTGCGTTCAGAATCAACAAGTCGCATCAATCGGTCCGAAAGCAAGTCCTTCCACTGATTGGAAAGACACGGCAACTTCTTTTATCTCGAGACCCCACATTAACATCAGCTAGCATTAACAATAGTAGTAGTAAACCAATCAAATCCGACGACAGCGCCGACTCGAAAGATATCCCCGCGGATGCGCCAAATCCCACTACCGTCGCTGCAAGCAGTCACGCCGCAGCTTCTGTCCTCGCCAACCGTCGCTTCCAAATCGCGCAGCTTGTTGATACCAGCCCCAAATTCGAATACGCCAAAATCTTTGTCATCACAAGCACCTTGCTGTCGGCGGGATTCGGCGCAAACCCAATCCCGTTCATCGACGCGCCTCTGCTTGTCGCAACGCAGTTTACGCTGATCACGTCCGTCTGCAGTGTGTACGGCCTGCCCAACACGTCCACGTACTATGGCCTGTTCAAGTACGTGCTGGCGGCGCCGCTGCTGGGCCTGATGGGCGCGGACATCCTGAAGCTGATCCCGGGCGTCGGCACGGTGGTGGGCGGCGTGGTGGACGTGGTGATCTGCGCGACGCTGACGCTGTCGCTGGGCATCGCGGTCGTCAAAATCTGCGAAAACGCCATCCGCGCCCGCAACGCCTGCAACGCGGGCGTCGCGCAGCCGCGCCCGCAGTTCCGCCTCGACAGCCAGGTCGGCGTCGTGTTCAAGGAGGTCTATTCCGACAGCAAGGACGCCGTGCGCGCCATGCTCAAGACCGGCTCCCTGACCAAGGACGGTCTCCTCGCCATGATGCAGGCCGCCGTCGGCGGTGGCGTTCCCGTTGACGACGAAGGCGACGGTGCATTTGACGCCCGCAAGCCCGCCGCCGCCGGTTCTGCCGGCTCTGCCGTGCGCGAAAACATCGCCGACGACGAGATTGAAGGGCTCGCGTACGAACTGATACTCGAGCAGAAGCGCCAGCGCGACGAGATGCAGAAAGCTGCCAAATGATTGAAGAAAGGAAAGAATGCGTTCGTTTTTGTTGTTTTTTTTTTTCAACCGGTGCTTTCTTTTCTTTTTTTTTTTTTTTTTTGTTTTAGTTTTGTTTACATACAGTTTTAAATTTTTTTTTTTAGTTTAGTTTGCAAAAAA
>JADHYT010000252.1:13874-33879 GCA_027604725.1 Entophlyctis luteolus
CTTTTTCTTTTTCTTTCCATCCATTTTCATCTTTCTTTTGATCTTTTCTTTGCAAAAAATGGGATGCTTGTTCTGGTATTTCTTTTTCCTTTTTCTTTTGGTTTTTTTTTTTTTTCTTTTTCCTCCGTTCTTTTGTTGCTGCTGCGGATGACACTGGGGTTCTTAACGGCGGAAACTGCAACGTATGTGCATGCACCTGATGAAAGAACAAATATCATTCACCTGGTTAGAACACCAGAACGTCGGTGTGTTTGTTGTGGCACCAAATTGAACGGCACCCAATTAGGCGCACCATAGCTGGAAAGCATTTCAGCCATACCATGATTCGTTCCCCACGGCGAATGTACCAACCTGTCTTGCTCTCCCCACTGCTGCACCGGCAATCTTCGATGAATTCAAGTCGTTGACACTTCTGAGCAACAGCTAAAGTTGACTCACGCGATGACAGCTGCTTGCCCTGAGCCACACCGCGCGCGCCGTCCACTGGCCGCCGCGGTCACTATCCAAGCTCCAACGCGCCAATTTTGCGACACATTTCGCCCATAATGTGCCAAACGCCACCGCCGTACCGAATGCTGCCGCTGTCGCTACTGTCCCCGCTGCTACTGCACCCGCTGCTAACACCACTGCTGCCACCACTGCCGTCGCTCCTGCAACCGAGGAACCGTTTGCCACAGTTGCCCGCCGCGTGCACAGCAGGCGTAGGCTTGTGCCGTTTGTTGTTGTTATTCTTGTTGCTGTAGTTGTTGTTGTTGTTGTTGTTGCTGTTGTTGCATCATCACCATGGTTTGTGTGGCGCTGGGTCCCACGAAAAGCGGCTTTTTTGTTTCTTTTGTTTGAATATTATTATTTGTTGTGTGGCTGTGGCTGGGCCACACGGAGAAAAGAAAAAAATTGTCAAAAAATTCGGAAGGAAACAAGCGGTTGAGGAAGTGTTCAATTTAATTACAACATCTTGGTTGGTTGTTGTTGCTGTGAAAAACAACCCTTTTGTATGATTGGAGCAGTAAATAACACAAAAATACTTTGTAAAATTTGTAAGTCGCCGTGTAGCCAAGAGGGCAGTGACTGGCCCTTGCTGTTCATGGTACCAGGATTGACCCCCTGACACTTCCTTGCGCATTTTCTTAATTTATTTTTTTTCTGCAGTGTGTCGAGAAACTTGACTGCAAATGTGGTTGCTTGTGAACATTTGAGTGTGTAAGTGTATTGACTGTGAGCGTGAGTGTATTGACTGCGAGCGTGAGTGTGTGCGTATGTGGGGACTGTCGTTGCGGTTTGTTTCATTCACAGCGAAGAGAAAAGTTAGGTTGGTTGGGAGGCACAGAAATTCCAATTTCAAACGCTTTTTTAAAAAAAATTTATTTCAGAACGGCGTGCAGCTTTTGCTTGGCGTTCTGGATGAAGGGGACCGCGGGCCGACGCGGGCAAAAAAAAGCACGCCACGCACAAAGAAGGCAACAGCAGTAGTGGTTAGTTCCGTTGGGGTGGGAAAACGCAAGAGAAAACACACGCACGCAACGCACCACTGCCACACTCAGGATATCGTCGCACTGCAGCTCGCAGGCGGCACCGGAGGACGCGCCGGCCGCGCCGGCGGGGACAACCAGTCTGTCTATGTGGATCTGCGCGAGTCGGTCACCGAAGAAAAAGAAAAAGAAAAAGAAAACCAAAAATAAAAAGAAACAAAAAAAAACGGAGTCAGCAGCGGTGCCGACACTCACCGTCTTTTTGTGCATGTTCTTATACCGCCTGGCAATCTCGCTCTGCAGCCACCGCACCGTCTTGGGCGTGCCGTAGTCGTTGGCAACGGGGATGGTCATGGCCTCCCCGCAGACGTCCACGTGGATTTTGATGCTGCCGCCGGGAGAGCTCTGGCGTGGCGCGGTTGTTCCGTCAGTGTTTTGTTTTGTCACGGGGACTATCCACAGACCCTGGTCCTGGCAGCAACAGGCGTGCGTGGGGGGTCGTCGATACGCGACGACAGCGGCGGCATGCGCGACGGAGACGTGCGCGCCGTCAGGGCGACTTCTGTCGCTTTGGGCATGGGCGTGGCTACCACGCGGTCGTTGTCGCCGCTCGCCGGTGGCTGCATGCGCAGCAGCTCGTCGAGGTCGGGAAAGTCATCATCGTCGTCGTTTCCGCTGTCGTCGCGATCATTTGCATCACTGAAATTCACAACGTCGCCTGCCGAATTCCTGCTTCGCGGCCGCTGCTTGTTGACGCCAGTTTTCGAGCCTTTTGCTGGACATCGTCTTTCATCAGATAACGATGGAAAACCAAGAAGAAAAAGTAGAACCATTACGACGAGGCGACACCGATATTTCAGCGATTTCATTGCTGCAGTATATAGGTCAGTGAAAAGAAAAAGAATAAAAAATTCTGCCAACCTTTCGTCTGTTTGTATATCTTCATTCAACTTGATCTGCCTCCTTGCACTACGCCTGGACGGCGGATTTTCGCGAGAGTCGTTTTCGTCGCCATGCGAGCCATCCTTGAGCCTGCACAAATACATATATGAGACTTTCAACATCGTATGCAACTAACCTCTTCTTTCGCTTCAGCAAATCCAACGCGGTTTTCCGTTTATGCTTCGTCCGATCGCTCGAGAGCATAAATTCTTCAGAATCAGACCCCGCTGAAGAGTTTCCAGATTCGGACGGCTTGATTTCTTGGTGAGGAACAACGGTCAGGCCCTTCTGCGTCCAGCTCAAGTGTGATTGCTTCAATTTCGTAATTTCGTTAGATCATCACCAGAAAACAGACACAAATGACACACCAGCGGTATGATCTTTCGTTGAAGTCGCGGACGCTAAAAAACTCCAATAAGCACGGAGAAATAAGCTCAGAAGTAGCAAAAAAGTAGTGTTTACTTTTCCTCCCGACGGAGCATTTCCTTCAATGGGGCTTTCATTGGAATCGAAGTCAAGTTTGGATATGATCGCACTAGTACGCCGCCCGCCATTCTTCTTTTTCGCACTGCTGGACACAGTCGTTGATCGTCGCTGAATCCATTGAGCCTCTTCAGCGTCGGATCCGCCACTAAAGTCTTGTTTCTGTTGCACAGATCAGCTTGTCGAAGCATAGTAAGGTAAAGTGGAAGACCTCGTTTCCCCGCAAACCAGCTGCGGGTACAAGCGATCTTCTTTCCGAAATTGCCGCATAATCTGGAGCCGTGATCCCTCCGCGGTTCTCCGTGTCACCAGTATCATCGGTCGTGCCGTCAGTGGTTTGACTGACCGCGTTCGGGTGTTCCTGATGAATTATGTCCTCATCGCCGTCATCGTCCTCTTCCTCGTCTTCCTCTTCCTGTGCAACTCGCGAGCTTAGTTCCTCGATACGGGCACTTGCTGTTGCCGCTTTGGAAAAGTACTTGAAACGCGAGTAGAGAAGGTACAGCCGCTGTTGCGCCTCTAATTGTATTTGCGGGTTCTTCAGCTGTAACCCAATTCGATCGCATTCTATCAACAATGCAGCGATTTGTTCACAGGACTGAAAGATTCCTTTTTAGATAACGAAAAAAAAATATACACAAAAACCATGTAAAAAACTTACCCCATCTGTTTTTCCAAGACAGTCTGCCAGCTTCCAGAGTCCCTCTGCTCTTCGTGGGGTAGAAAATCCTGCCCATCGCTGTTGCACGAGGACGCGAAAGTACGACGCAGCCTCTGCGTGCTTTCCAAGGCGCGCGTTTGAATCAGCAAGACCGAACGTCACAGCATCAGTCTCCTCTGAAGATACAGGCAGACCACGCGCAAGAGAGTCGAGTGTTTCGTAGTCCTTCAAAGCATCCTTGAACTGATGGAGTTCCCTGAGGAAATAAATAAAAGTAAGCCCGACTTAAAAAAAAAAGATAATGCCAACTCTACATTCGCAACCCGGCCAAACGGAGAATGATTCGAAACTCAGCGCGCTTCCCTTCACGCCGTTGGCGAGCAGCTTGAAGATCGCGCAAGGCGGCAGCGACATCTGCCGTTTTCGCAATCGATTCGGATATTTCAACTCTTAATGTGTGACCCTTGTCCATCAGATCTGTGGAGGCAAGCCGTTTCGCCATTTCTAACCAGGGGTAAGAAAAATCAGGACTTGAACAGAAAATGTAGTCTGTTGCATCACCTAAGAATGTCTGCACTCCCTCCATGGCCTCTGAATATTTGTGCATCTCGTGCAAAAGAGTAACTGTGGGAAATGCAAAGTTATATTGGGAAAAGCGGCATCTAGCATAGCAATACCGATTTCATACTGAGCTTCGGCAATACCAAGAAGATCGTTCATTTCTCTTCGAACAGCCAATTCCTTTCGCACATGCTTCACGCGAAAAAGAAAATAGTTCGTGAGCGCTTCGGCGCAAGCGACAGCCCATAAAAAAGAAACTCACATCCAAGGCCTTCTCCGGCTGTGCTGCTCTCTTGAACAAGCTCCCGAGATTCAGATGGGCGCGGGCAATTGCTTCGGGATTTTGAGAAGACCCGTTTGCAGAGTTTCCGCGTGCAATAATGAGCGACTTTTCGAGTGCACTGAGCGCTTTGTCAAGTTTTCCGAGGTACCCAAACGTGATGCCCAGGTTCATGAGTACGTCGCCACGCATTTCCGCCGGAGTTTTTTCCTTGTCTATTTCTTGGAGTAAGTCTCCATCGGAAAATGCACAGCATCTCACCGAAGCGAGCATACAATGACAGAAACCGCTTGTTCGAATTTTCGTAATCCAGCAAACAGGATTTGTCCCCATATTCGTCCTTGTATTCGCTGAACCAACCGTCAAGTCCATTTTCGTGGGAAGAAACAAATAGCCCAACAAACCCGCGCTGCAAGTACGCAAGTCCAAGATTAAATTGGGCAAGAAAACTGACTTCTCTGTTTTCAGACTTGGGATTGGTGAGCAAAGAGAAGCAAATATAAATGGAAAAACGCACCTCAGTCAAGAACGCTCCAGAGAAAGAAAGGTATTCCTCAAAAGACGCGATCGCATTGTCGAATTCGTTTTTACTGGCAAAACAAAACGAGCGATTCAAAGTCCGAATTTGAAGAAAGAAAAAATTTACAAAAAATTTAGTCAGCTAACCTCAACTGTGCGCGGCCGATGCTCAGGGTAGCGCTGCATTGGATCGCAAGTAAAAAAAAAGTAAATTATTTCAGAGAAGCAGCAGCGCGGATCCGAGGTGAAAACTCACCGAGCGACATAGAGCACTCGCTGGCCACCTTTGATCTTTGCACTCGCGAGGTCACGCAGATGGCGCGCATGGCGCAAGATTTTGTCGGCATCCTCCGTGAGCTCGAAAAGCTGCACAACGCGGGCGAGAGCCTGGGCAGCAGCGGCGTATTCTTTTTGGGCCTTCGACTGCTCGATGCGACGCAGTAGCGATTTGACCTGTGCGGAAAAAGACTCGAGACCCGCGTCCGCAAACGGATCATCGGCGGCCGCATAGGCATCGTTGCGGTTGGCGGTCGAAGCCGCGGCAGCATGTGTCGGCAGAGCAAAGGGTGGGAACGACGAGGAAGAGTCCGCACGCGCGTAGGCCCGTCTCGATGAGATATGTCCGGAGGCCGCTGCCGGAGGTGCCAGCGATGACGCCGACGGATTGAGAGACTGGTTATGCGGCTGCGCCTCGTAGTGTCGCTGAAGGGCGAGCGCATAGACAGCGCGCCGAGGGGCCATTCGGCACAACAAACTCACCTGCACATACGCAGAGACGCGCAAACCACTCACGAGTATACGAAATACACTCAGCATCAGCAATATGCACACGAACATTTATACACAGGATACCCACACTCACAGCGGTTGACAGTCGTCCAGAAATTGGAGGTCGAAACTCCGCACCAACTCGAAAAAATCAACAAACGAGGGCCTCTTCCGACCATACTATTAAATCCCAGCACGAATGCCAAAGAATAAGTTTACCAAACCAATGAGATCAAGTTTCAGATGGAAATTTCGAGAACTCCGCGATTTTCACTCCCAAAACCAAAAACCAACAAAAGGAACAACCCAGCAAGCGAAGGCCAACGAAAAAAAGCACAGCATAATGTCGTCCGCATCCGCAGTTGCCAAGAAGATTGCGCCCCTGTTTGACCGCGTGCTGATCCAGCGCGTGAAGGCCGCCGAGGTGAGTGGACTTTCTACCCTGACCTTCCTTCTGTTTACCTTTCGAGAAACCTTGTTTGCTTGCCTATGCATTCGCGTTACTGAATTGATGCCTTTCTATGGTTCTCGCTTCTTTTCGCTACTTGCCTCCGCCCCGCAATTCTGCGAACTTATGTCCCGGCCAATCCACTTGAATACAGAGGACCGCCTCCGGCTTGTTCATTCCCGAGAAGGCCCAAGAGACACTGAATGAAGGTCTCGTTGTTGCCACTGGACCGGGCGGCGTTGACAAGGCATGTAGAGTTTTGCTCTTTCTTTTTTTTTTTTTTTCTTTTTTGGCTTTTGTTTTCCTTGAAGCAGGCGTGGGTCTCATAATGCAGTTACAGAATGGAAACCTGCAGCCGATTGCAGTTCAGGTTGGGGACAAGGTTCTTCTTCCCGCGTACGGTGGATCTTCGGTTAAGCTGGCAGGCGAGGAGTATTTGCTATTCACAGACAAGGACATTCTGGCGAAGCTGCTTTGAGAAAGGATGCTTCTGGGTTGGAAGCAGTGTGGAAGTCGGCATGAACTGTGGGAGTGAGGTTGACTTGGAGCAACAGAGACAAACTGTCCCACGCGCACAAACGTCCCGCATTCCGCCACCACCTGCGTTCCCGCCATGTCGCAGTCTCTGTCGCCATCCGCCACCTCGCAGCAACGTGCGAAGACCACTACCGCGGCCGTAAAGAAGGCTGTCCCTACATCCGCCGGTTAGTACCTCTCCCGCATCCATTAGCTACCTGCCATCCCGTATGATATCCTTGGATGCCTGCCCGGTGCATTTCCTCGTGCGGCCCATGGCGGCCCATGATTTCACGTGCGCAGCCCGGCTACCCGTGATTCTCGCGCTACGTCCCGTGCCGTAAAATATTGTCCAATATCGACCCATTAAACAAACAGGTGCTGCCACTACCGCACTTAAGCCGACGGCCACCGCTGCCACCGCCGCTGCCGCAAGACGTGCCTCCACTGCCACGAAAATCTCCGCAGCAGCCGGGCCAGCACCTGCCGTATCCACCAAGCAGCGTCCCCAATCGACCACTATTGCCACCTCCCAACAGAAAATTTACTCCCCAAAAACGACACCATCAAGACTGTCGGCGATGGCCACCGCAACTCCGCCGCCTACTCCAACGACTTCGTCTTCCTTTAACGGAGCTGGAGGTAGCTCTATCATCAAGAAGCAGGCCGAGTCCTTTCTCGGCCTCGAAATTTCCACCACCGAGACGATCGATTCTGTGTTGGCATCCATCGAAGAGATGCCAGCGAAAGCAAATCAAACCATTGCCCAGCTGAATCAAGCTTATCAGGAAGCTTACGCCCGTGCCATTACTTCTGCCAATGAACAAGAGAAGCGCGTGCGGGAGTTTCTTGCGAGCATGGGCACTCTAGGAAGAGACAGCAGCGGTCGCGCAGGCCGACGCACGCGCGTTGCTGATGAGAACGGCGTTGTACCTGGCCACGACTGGGATGAGCTGCCCTGGAGCCGAATTCTGTGGTGGTTTGCCGATGCTCCTGGAACCATCGAGACTCTTCGCGGAGTATGCCGGGACTTGCGCCTTGTTTGCAGCGATGCGCGACTTCGGGCAAAGTACTTCATGCTCATGTAAGTTGTTTAAGGGCCGCAAACTTTTGTCCATCTCCCAACGTTTTTTTCGCCCTTATCGTACAAAGATATTAATCCGAAAGCAAACTATATCAAAAAACAAAGGGGCGACAAGTATCTCGTCTTCCACGAAGTTTACCAACGCTACCCAGCAAGTTTCACCACGGATGTCATGGCTTGCTTGCTCGAAGCAGGCGCAATCATTCCGAAGTTCCTCATCGAACGTATGTCAGAGGATGCTCAATATTGGAAATCCATCGAGTACGAGTGCAATTCCAACGAGTACGATTATTCATACGAGGACAACGTCGAAGACGATGACGACGATGATGCATCTACTGTCGTCCTTATGACGGACCTTCAAGATTCCAAAGTTGTATCCACAATCAAGCGTCGTTCGCGCGTGCGCAGACTTCCTGCCGAGTCTCTCGAATTCTGCGTCTCATTTGGCCACAAAGAATACAAGGACACTCTACTTATTGACATAGAATTTTCTGCTGATGAAAATGAGGAGGATGCCGCAGACAGCGATACTGATCTCACACGCGGTCGTTCTACTGCCCTTGGTGGTGATTCTCCGGCTGTGGCATCTGGTGTGGGGCCAAAGAATTCCGCATTTCTCAATCATCTTGCATGGACTGTCGACTTTGAATCCAATCAATCCGTTATCCACGACGACCCATACTTGTTCAATACTGCACTGCATTCTGCCAAAAAGCCAAATCTCGGTTTGCTGAAGAAAGTTCTTTACAATCATGGATACACTCCAGCATTGAACCCGCCCTCCAGTCTGGCGGAGTGGGATGCGCTCTGGGAGCGAATGGTTGGGCTGTTGAGATACAATCGCACAATGGCTTGGCATGTACTGGATCACTGCGGATGCACTAGAGACAAAGCAAACGACGGCATAGTATCCTGCGTGCTGCGCAAGTTGGGCTCTATGAGCCGCGGAGCCTTTGCTGAGTGGACTGGCGTTACTTCGTTTTCCGACTGGCTAGAATTCAAGGAGTTCAGCGTCACTGAAGGGGTCGTGCTGCTCGTTCTAGCAAGCCCGGATATAGTCGTGTTAAAAGAAGTCGCAGCTGCCGATGCTGCAGCTGCAGCGCAAAGTGGACAAGTTAATGGCGAAGCTGGGATTACTCCCGCTCCCGCGGCTCCTTTTGGTGGCGAAGATGTCTTAAGTGTATTGCGTGCGAACCTTGATGCAAGAGTTTTGGAGGGATACGTGGAAAAGGCCTTGGGAATCCTTTTCCGTAATGGTAAACGGAATGCACTTCGGACAATCGATGTGCTCTTGACGGAATTCAGCATCGATGAAGATACTTGTGCGCGGGCCTTTCTCGCGAAGCCTGCAGACGAATACGTTGCAGATCACTCGCGAGGTGCCGGTCCTGCGGTGCGCGTACTTCCGTTTATGACTGCGCTTGGACAGGAGCAGGGCGGCATGATTGACATGATGTGGCAGCTGATGCTCGCACGATACGGCGCTGGTCACGCATTCGTGGCAGCATGTGTTGTGGATATCGTGATAGGCGGTACACTCAAGAACCCGCTGACGGCTCGTGGCATCGGCAGCATCGCCAGCGCTGGCCGGTTCAATGCGATGTTCAGCCAGCCGCTCGTGCCTACAGAAATGACGCTCGAAAGTGACATAGTTGTCGTCGTCGGCGACGACGGTCTCATCAAATACAAAAAGTCTTGGACACGCGCGCGCGATGAGCTACGTGCCCGCAGACAGGTCATCAAACGCCGCCGCGAGCTCGAGCAGGAAGCTCTCACGCGCGCCAACCAACAGAAGGCGCTGACACTCGACGCGGATGGAATTAACGCATTCATTGGAGACACTACCGTTAAGTTGCAGGAGGCTGGACAGAAAACTCGCGCGCTTTTGGAAGGATTCAGCGACCGAGTCCTCACTGCTACCATGCAAGAAAAAGCTGCTTTGTTTTTAGACCATGACGATCGTGACCGTGATACTGCAGCGAGAGACAGTTTGGAAGCCCTGATTGACGGCGCCAAGGTACCAATAGATCCAGGAATGCTTGGACCTATTTCGCGGGGTGTCCTTGCACTCAAGGCTGCCAGACCTCGTGTGTTGGATTTCATGGCGCGGTAAGATATTTTATTTGCCACTGCTAAATAATACTAATGCCAAAAATAGGGTAGAGCAAAATCTAATATTCGCCACATTTCACAAGTCGTCCACTCCCCAAGATCAGGAGAGATGGTCCAAAGTCCGTTGGATTTCACATCTCCGCCGCAACATTTTGTCATCACACGCGTTTCTCGACAAACTGCTTTCACCGACAGAGCTCAAGGCATACGAGGAACAAATGAAGATGAAGAAACCGCAGTTCCGGGTGTCTTACGGAGTATTTTCGGCCCCGTCATTTGGAAGAGTCCTCAATACCGGAGGAGACAACAGGCGTGGCGGTATTGTTGCTGATCGCAGCACCACCCCACCAGCGTCTACAGCACCCGCATCTGCACCTCCAAGTGTGCTGGGGTCTTTTTCGAGTGTTGGCAAGTTCGTCACACGACAGGTCAAAGCGGCAGCAACAGCCGTGTCGGGCGACGATGCAGGCACGACCAGCGCTGCTACGAACAGGCGGTCGGTCCTTGGGGCAAACTCTGGCTCGACGGGGCTAAACCCAACCGCGTCGATGGCAGTGCTGGCAAATGCACTCAAGTACGCGACCGCCGTTACATCGGACATTGTCGACCCGGAATGGATGGAGGTGAGGCGCTTCTACGTTGCATGTGAGGACCTTGTTGCTGTGCTTGAGGCCGATGGCGCGCCCACTGGAGTTGGTCCCTTCACGAAGTGGCTGAAGGAGGTGGACCAGAAGAACATTGGTGTAGACTTCAAAGGTAAACAGAGAGATCTTGTTGGACAGAGTAGGAGATGGAAATTGTGGTGATCGAGTGCGCAGATGTTTTTGGTGCCCAACCTTTTTTTTTTTTTCATTCTCGTTTCTTTCCTTTTTGGTTCTTTCATTGTTCTTGAGGCCATGGTAGATGCCATGCTTCGCAGGAGATTCTTTGGCAGAAAGAAGACGTCTTACAATAAAACAATAGATGGTTTTTACGATTCCGTTGTTGTTTCTCTGTTGTGATAAATTCACATCCTCGTTTCACCTGTCGTTGTGCCTGCCCTCGAAACCATGGTCTCTTTGTTTTGGATCGTCTGGAAGTGTCAATGATAATATTTTACTAATTTTCTGTGTCCATTGAAGGTGGGCAAAGCGCGTGGCCTCAAAAATGTTCGTGAGTCATGAGTTCCTCGAACGTATTGCATTAAGGAGCACGGAGCGTTGCTCGGCTTGCATTTAGACGACTGCCGCTTGTTTGTTAATTGCCGGGGCGGGTATCAGGCGCAGGAACGTACAAGCTTGATAGCCATTTAATCCAATTTGATTTTGGGTAGCCACGCGCTGAAAAGAATAAAACGTGTGATTACCCGCCCGACATCTTTCTTCTCGCACGTTTTACCTGGGATACAGAACACATCACCAATCCCGTCCACATGCTGTCACTCAGTGCATCGTTTGCTTTGGCCGTGGCCGTCGCGGCGTCCGCAAAGCCTAGCGGCAAATACTTTGACAACTACATCTTCGTCGTCATGGAAAACACTGACATTGTGAACGTCCTCAAGAACGAGCAGTACGCATCTTTGTTGAAAGATGGTGTTGAATTCACAAACTACCATGGAGTTATCCATCCGTGAGTTTGACGTCTCGCTGCAAAATATTTGACGTTTGAATCACCAGATCCCAGCCAAATTACTGGGCAACGATTGCGCAGGACACCTATCGCGGGCTCGTAGTCCCCAACATTACGACTGGAGTAAACGCTGGCGCAAACTCAGGTGATGAAGGCGACCTCATCAATGGCGACAACGGCGACGACGTGTTCGACATTGTCGGCAGCCAGATGATCGCAGACTCGCTGGAAGCGGCAGGACTCAGCTGGGGCATGTACTCTGAACAGTACCCCGGCAATTCATCGTACTGCTTTGTGGGTGCTGGCGCTGGAACAGAGCCCACGAACGTTCCAGGAGCCGACCACGCGGGAGCCAAGAACCGTCTCTACAAGCGCAAGCACAATCCATTTATGTCGTTTGTATCTGTGAACCAGAATGTGTCACGCTGCACTGCGCACGTTTTCTCTGAGGTGGATTGGGCTGAGGCGGTTGCGGCGGACGAGTTCCCGGACTACATCTATTTCGCGCCGAACCAGGTGGACGATGCACACGACTTCTCTGCAGTGTCAGACGACCACAACTTGACAGAGATTGCGCTTGGAATGGAGTACTCGGCATCGTGGTTCGTTAAACTGATGGCGCAGATTAACGCGTCAAAATACCTATCGTCTCGGCGGACTCTAGTACACCTGACATTTGATGAAGACGACCTCGCGTACACTTTGAACGACGACGGGGCTGCCAACTGCACTGACACAGCTTCTAACTGCCCAGGGGATATCTACGATAACCAAGTGTACGGCGTGCTTCTGGGTACGGCAGTTGCTTGTTACGAAAACAGTACGATCGATGGGAGATTCGACCACTTCTCAATTGTTGCGACGCTCAACGATAATTGGGGGCTCCCGGCGCTCTCGAACACCAACTCTACAGGTGCTAAGCCGTGGCCGCTGAAGAACTGCCCGGTTGGATACTCGGCGCCGACGGGGCTCAGCAGCTCAACGCCCGTGGGGGCGATTCTGTCTGCTTCAATTGCGGCGCTGTCATGTTTGCTCCTTATGTAGAAAAACATACGCTAGACTTGTGGGGGTTGGAGGGGAATTGTTTGTTCGTGAATGGAAAGGAAAAATAAACCCAACGCAGTGCAGTTATGATGTTTTTCGAAAAAAAAAACAAAAAAACAAAAAAAAAACAAAAAAAAAATGTCGTCCTTTCTTGCTCTGAGTCTAGGCCCATCGCAACAACAGCAGCAGCAGCAGCAACACTCGTCCGCATCCGCTGCACCTTCGACTTATGCGCACGGTTACGGTTCGCTCGTGCCATTCTCTACCGCCTCCATAGATCCCTCCGTCTACTTTGCGATCCTATCCCACTCGTTGCGGCGTCCGGACGAACTTGCCCGCGTCATGGGTGCCCTGCTTGGTACCGTGATCGATGACGGCGGGGGTGATGTCGAAGTCGATGTGCGCTCGTGCTTCCCTCTGTCTATCACTGAAAACGACGAAGAAGTACGGTTTTTTCTTTTCTCTGGACTTCTCACCTGCACATGTGCATCGTATCAAATTAGGTGTCCGTCGACTCGGAGCATCTCACGCAAATGCTGCACTTGCATCTGCAAGCGAATCCAAAGGAGACAATCGTTGGCTGGTACAGCACCGGTGACAAGGTTGACGCCAATAGTGCGTTGATTCACGAGTATTTTGCTTCCGAGTTCCCCATTGTGCCGCTGCACCTCCTTGTTGACGCGGAACTCAAGGATGGCCGCATGGCTGTGAAGGCTTTCGTCACGTACTGCATTATTACCACCCATTCCGTTTTTGACAACCCGTTTTCGATAGCTCTGAAGCAGGTGTCCCGTCGTCGGAATTTGCAGGAACGATGTTCCTTCCTGTCCCATGCAGCGTAAAAATGAATGACGCGGAAAGAAGTGCCCTGGACTTAATTTCCAGCGCGGACGGATTATTCAATCTGCCGTCGGATGCGCCCGTGCCAGAAAACGGCGCTTCTATCACCGGCGTGCTTTCTGATATGGATAGTTTGTCAAAAGCCATAATGGCAATCCAGGGAATGGTGGAGAATCTGCAAGATTGGGTAGCAGGGGTGAAGGTGATGATCGTATCAGCTGATACTATGTATGAACCGTTGTGCATTTTCCTTTTACAGTCTGGCGATATCCCGGCGAATGATGCGATCGGCCGATACCTCTTGGACACTGTCATGTCGGTGCCGTTGATCAGCTCGTCTGATTTTGACAAGATGTTCAACAACCACATGCAAGATCTGCTAATGGTTGTATATTTGTCGAATTTGACGCGAACACAGCTGGCAATTGCGCAACGACTGCAAAATCTAGTTTGAGAGCACGTGCGTTTTGTGAAGTGTGTTTTTCTTTATTTTTTTCAATGTTTTTGATGTTTTGCGTGGTCGTTGCTGTACGCAAAGAGAAACATGCAAGGAGACAAGTTGGGGCAGGTTTGCAGTTGGATGTGGATTTTGGGGAGACATTTTGATGAAGGTCCAACACGCTTTGTTTCATCTCGGAACTTGGATTGTTTTGCGTATGGCCGACACCACTACTATCGCCACGGTTTCCGCAGTCGCCACCACTTCGACGCAGGCCTTGCTGATCGCAGACCTTTCCAATTCCGAAACATGCACCGACATCGCCTTAGACCTACTGCGAAGTCCCGCGGCTGTAGCACTCGGCATTTTCATCGTTTGCGGGATCTTCGTTTCCTATGTACCACAGGCAAGCTGCAATGAACGACCATCTCTGCGTTATTTCTCGTTTCGTCCGTGTGTGCTTTTTTGTGCTGAGTGCCACAAAAAACTGTACGTTAACCCTTTCTGCCGGGGCAAAACAGTTCTCGAAAATCATCGAGACGAGGTCGTCGCATGGAATCTCGCCTATGTTCCTCATGTTTGGCGCCATTGGCGGCGGAGCATCGTTGTCCAACATTATACTTCTCCAAGCACCCCAGGTCTCAATTTTTTTTCTGTTTTGTTTTTCCACAATAACCAACTCCCAGGTGAAATGCTGCTTCACGCATGTTGAGTGCACAATTTGATTTCGCGTGGAAATAGCCAAATAACCCGCAATCTGAAAAAAAAAGTGGACAGCTTTCCAGTGCTTTGAAAACACCCTCGGTCTCACGCAAGTGGTAGTTCAAGTTTCGTGTTTCTGGTTCTTGTTAGTACTTTTTTGCTATTGTACATTTCCTTTACTGAAGCGCCCTAAATCTCGGAAAAGCTTCTATCTATTTATCCAATATTTTCCGCGTCCGTCAAGATTGGTTGAGGATGGGCAGAATGAAGAATCTTCTGAAACAACACGGTTACTTTCAGGCCAAGAAAATAATAACACGACCGTCGAGAACGGAGTTCCAGTGCAAGTAACGGAGGAAATAGTGCATGATGTTACGCTGCATGAATATGAAAGGGTGTGGCGCGTAGTTCAAACAACAGCAGCAAGCATCGCAGCGTTTGCTGTTGTCGACGTTGCCGCATTCATATCAGGCAGAGAAAATGGTGCTGCGACAGTTTTTGGGGCGATGAGTGCAGCTTCGGCAGTGGTGCTGTTTTTGCCGCAAATTATGGAAACAATACGTGTCCAGGTGAGACTCATTCTATGCTATGGTTAGATGTCTCAGCACCTCCCTGATTAATCAGACTGCGGGAGCGTTGAGTGTGCCAACGCTGATGATCCAAGTTCCAGGCACGTTCAAAGTGTTTCTGTTGCTCGCAAATTGTTCTAAATGCGGTAAAAACAGGCAACTTTTTGTTCGCGTTTTCGCTGTCCCTATCGCCCGGGGCCAATGCGACATCGTATCTCCCAATCGCATTCACGGGGCTTCTACAAGGTATTCTGCTCGGGTTGTGTTTGTGGTACACGAGACGCTCGGGACGGGCAGCGGGGGGTGTGGATGGTGTCGGGGAAGAAAACGAGGTGGAAGCTTGACGGGCAACATGATGAAACTCCCACGGCGCCGGCAGCTCCTGCGGCCGTCTCGGCCTGACACTGACATATCGCACTTGCACTCGCGCACAGTTGTCACCCGTGTCCACGCTGACTCAGACTCCGACTATGCGTCTGCAACGCCCATGGCAACCGACTCAGACTCAAACTCCGAAGGAGGCCTACCGGACACTTCCACACCGCCTATGGCTCGCGCGCAGCTGCATTTCGACTACTCGACCTTGATGCCCGTTCGCAGCAGCGCTTTCCCCGCTACAGCTGCTCATCGGCTTCCCGGAGGTCGCAAGCGACGAACGTCCTCTGCAACTTCAGCTTCCGGCCCAACCGCGGTCGCCCCTGCGGCTCTCCACGATCCTGACTACTACTTGAATTTGGAT
Organism: Entophlyctis luteolus; assembly: GCA_027604725.1. Classification (NCBI taxonomy): domain Eukaryota; kingdom Fungi; phylum Chytridiomycota; class Chytridiomycetes; order Chytridiales; family Chytriomycetaceae; genus Entophlyctis; species Entophlyctis luteolus. The sequence goes on from JADHYT010000252.1 coordinate 29,662, forward strand.
TTCCGTGATAGCAGTCTGTTTTCTATCGCTTCAGCGAGCGGCAATGACGACGATCTCGGCTCAATGAGTAGTTTGTTTTCGCATTCTCCACGCGGTGAGTCCCGCGATCGCGTACGTCGCTACGACGAAATGATCGACAACGATAACGACAACGACGACGTCGAAATGATACCCGCCTTCACATTTCCGCAGTCGCGAGACTTTCCGATGATGCAGCAGCGACCAGTTCAGTTTTCCAATCCATTCCCCGGCCAACATCTGCCAAGCGTTAATGCGGGAGCTGCCTTAGCTGGATCTGAGATACTCAATCCGCTGTCTTCGAGTTGGTCGGCGTTTTCTTTTCCACAAACGACACCTCCTACCTTATTTGGTGCTGAGTCTGGGTCATTGCAGGAAAGTATCAAGATTGTGTCGGAAACGGTAAGTCTGTATTTCAGTTTAAATTGATCAACAAAACAAAAAACAACACATAGAGCCATCCAGACATGCGCAGCAGCTTTTTGGTTGACTTTCAGACTCTTCTTGAACAACAACAAGAGGCTATTCACAGTTATGAGCGAGCGAATAATAATCAAAATAACTGCAATTCAAGACATGAAGTTTCTTTTCAAGGAATGGCCGAGGTTGGGTTTGATATTGCGCCACAACCAGTTGTCAGCAACCCTTTTGTATCTGGAGCTTCGTCCTCGTCGGTCGCAGTCGATTCTGTTCTGGATGGCTTACTTCTGGCGTCGGTCGGTTCGAAACCTGTATCCCAGCCAAGTTGGATGAGTGACGAGGTGCAGCATTTATTTTGTATTTCTCAGGGCCTGAAAGATTTGTGCCCAGATTTCAGCAGACACAAGCTTCAATTCCATTTTGCAACAATTGACTACAGCATTTGATGCAGCACAGTTTCTTCAGCTTTATCACCCAAATGCTCAAGACAACGATTGGGTGGACTCTGCAACTAGTGCGGGTGCACCAACTGGAGATGCGTTATTGTCAATACCACCGACCTCAAAAATCACGAACAAACTTGAATCTCAAGTTGAGAAAACGTTGAATTGTTCGTCTGATGACGTTTCTGCAACACCAAGACAACCACACTCAGTTCTGGTTGATGTCTTTGACAACAACGACAAGTTGCAACCTGCAAGTGCACACAATGGTTCCAGTTGCCTCATATCTGAATCTTTGGGTGGTCGTTCTTTGCAGCGTATTCCTGCTTTATGCTGTTCATGCTGCACTGCGTTGGGTGTATTGGAAGTTCGAATCACCTCGGCGAATGCACCACACTCGGCATATCTGAAATGCACTTCATGCTCGTCAACCACCAATCTCTCTGAAACAAATTACTCTCGATTGGAATCTAGCGTTGCTAAATCAGAAGCCAAAAAAGCACCAGCAAAACCAAAGAAGAGTAAAGAGAACGGACACTCAGCAAATGATGCACCGACAGATGGTTCTTTGAAGTTGATTTGCTTGGCTTGCAAGAACCTGTCTGCTGTAGGCAAGATTGAAGACAGCATGAAGCGAGTTGCGATTGGGCTCAACATATCAATTTTATGTGCCTCATGTGATGAGAAGTTCTTATTCTGCGCTGAATGCGGGGGTGGCGGAAAGACTCGAACAGGGAAATATAGACCGCGGGGTCTCTTTCCGCCAGGACGAAAGACATGTTTTTTGCCACATATTCGCATTGGAACGGCTGTAGTGGAACATCAAGTTTTAAATTTTGCGCACGGCACATCTGGAAAGAGTGTTCTTGTTGCTGGCGTTCGTGATGTTTTCTTTGATGCATTCGTAGGCTTGCATGCTGTGCCAAGCACGTATTCGACATTCCAAGACTTGAGCGAAATTTTTGAATACGCTTCCAGAATTTGGAGGAGCAGTGCAGGCGAATTTCTGAATCCGCATGAAAATTCGCGCAAACACGTATTGGTGACAATAGCCTCGATTGAAAAAGAGTATCGCATGAAAAGCAAGTCCGGCGCCAGCAAAAAGTCTGCTGCAGGACATGTTGGGAGCGAAACGCGAAATATCCTCTGGGCAAATGCCTTGCAGGGGTCTGCCGGACCGGCAAACGAGCCGTTGGATATGCTTGGCAGCACCTCCACCTGTTCGAACTCAGTTGGTAAAGTTTCAAATGTGGAGCAAACTTTTGTCTCTTTTGCGGTCTCACATTGGGTCTGTGAAGTTTTTGGTCTAATAAGTGCTCAATTCTTTTTGTCAGGACCAAGCGAATTGCGCTCTATTTATTGTTTTAATGACATTGAGATCCATTCATCAGCCATCATCGGTTTGTGAAGAGTAACAAACCTCCATTTAAATGTTCCTGTTTTATTTAGGACCCGTATTTGGAACTGCTCCGCCAAACCATCCAATTTATCAGGGCCGATTGTGCAAAGAATGACAAACCTTTTTTGAAGCATGTCTTGTTTTGGACAAACAAGAGTTTCCATCCAAAAATTAAAAATATTCCCCAGAAGCTTGGATTTCTACCTTTTCAAGAATATGCGGCTAATTCCAAGGACGCACTTTTCAGCAAGAGTGTGTATGATTTCAGTGCCGCCAGAAATGAAGGGTTTGAACTCTATGCAGCTAGTGTGCAAGTTTTTTCCAATGAGTCTGGAAGTTTATAATTTGGTTATTTTATTTTATTTTCAAATTTTAAAGTGTATTTGCATTCTGTAAAGAGACTGTTCAATTCTGCATGTGTGTTTGCGAATGCATTTTTGGCACATTAAATTTGGCACATTAACAGATGAAGTTTTGCCTGCAGTGCATTCGAATCTATGAAAGAAACATGTGAACCTGTGGCACTCCATTGTGTCATGAATAATTCAGTCCTTTTGTCTGGCAGACAATTCTGAGAATCCACATCTCAGTTCTTCAGCAGCAGGGTCCATGGTCTGGGATATTGCGCAGAGTGATGCAAATAAAGATCAGTTATATCAAATATTCGCGATTTAAATGACTTCGGTTGTGGTCTAGGAAAAATTCTGTGATGCAATCAGCAAAAATATTTGGACAAATCTCTTGAGACTGGATCTTAAGAAACTTTAATCTGAAGCGAGTGCAACCAATGCGATCTGTTTTGACGGAGGCCGAGAGTACGAGTCTGGAGTATATCCGTAGCATATTCCACCAATGCAGCGCATATATTGTCACCAGACGCAGAGTAGATTTCGGCCAAGAATGTTCCAAGCTGTCATCTGGAGCGTACCATTTTAATTACTCGCAGCATTTCGAAAAAAAAATTCGTTTGCTTGTGGATTTCATTCGCTTGAAAAACGCATCAATTTTTTTTTTTGACTGCCTCTCCCTTTGGCTTCAAACTCAGCACGTAGCCGGTGGCCATCCGGTCGAGTCTTAGATGTCCGTTCGTAGCGGTATTATGGCTCCGTTAATCTTGAGTCCATTCATCAACGAGGCGACTGCTCCTGATTGTGGTTGCATGGGAAACTTCCGCGTTTGGACTTCTGAGTTGTGCACACATATTCACAAGTTTCGCGATTCCTGACTACAGTGGACTTGGCCAGAGAGTTGATACGTTTCCCGAGCCATTCCGCATCAGGATCGATCAGTGCACTCTTCGCCGTTCCCGAGTCCTGTGAAAGACAAAATAAGGCTGCTCAACGAAACCTCGAAAACTAGCACAGACGCCGCTAAGTTTTCAGACGCCGCTAAGTTTTCGGATTGGGGCGTCTTTGAGACATTAGTCACCACCGAATCCACACGCATTTCCGCCTCGTGAAGAACAGAGCCTCAGAAACTTCCTGACGCCAGAAGAACACGATATGCGTATCGCATGCCGAAATAAAGTCTGACTCTGACGCAAGCTCATGGCCACGGAAAAACACCAGAAGAGCGTTGAACGAGAAGCGATCGACAACGACATGACCAACGCCTTAAACAATCCAATCACAACTCAACAACACACAACATCGAACTCCGGACTCACATAACATCATGTGCACGGAAACGATGAGGCAGGAAACGATTGACAAACAACACCAGCAACGAAGTGGATGACGACAACCAATTCAACAGCATCATTCTTACAAACATCACACATTTCCACAACCAAATCCAAGCATCTCCGACTCAACAACAAAAAAAACCAGGCCAATGCCACACAAAAACATTTTCGTGGGACCCAGCGCCACACAAACTATGGTGATGATGCAACAACATCAATAACAACAACAACACCAACAACACCAACAACCTCAA
>JADHYT010000253.1:0-33801 GCA_027604725.1 Entophlyctis luteolus
GATACCTGCCAGATACTTGCCGGATGCCGGATGAGTGCCAGATACTTTGCCAGGTAGTGCCAGATGCTGGGTATTCATTCAGAACCCGCGCCGGATACTTGCCGGATGCCGGATACTGCTGGATCAATCCCCCGGGTGATCCTGACATACTATAATCAGAAGGGATTCAAGTTCCTCCTCAGAATATGGCAACGACGCAGCACCCAAGACATCCAATCCTTGATCCTGAACTGAAAATAGGTCCCAGATCATCTGTAGGATCATCTGGCAGCTCATTGGCCAGATCCGATGAAGATCTGGATCCCGTGCCAGATCCCAAGTATCCAGATCCAGATCTGGCACCTGTCTAATTATTTTATTAAACATTTTTCTGCTGACTATTTCATTAATTGAATATGTTTAAGTGAAAGACAAAAGAATCTGGATGCAAATAATTTTTTTCTGAATTATTGTTGTTTTTTTTTTTTGGTTTAAGACTCAGAAGCAAAATATGAAAAAAAAAAAACAAAAATCAATTTGCTAAATGATGCCAGATACTTGCTGGATTATCTGGAAAAATCTGGCTAAATCCAGCTGTGCCAGATAGGATAAAAAATCCAGCATTTTGGATCCAGCATCTAGCAGATTGACTTGCTAGATTTTTTTGAATCTGGTGCCTGCCAGATAGGATACGGATCTTGAACAACTTTGATGAGGTGTCCCCAGGTTCCGTCCATCCCTGGCGCAGTTTCATATCTCGTCTTCTGGTTTGCTACTCTCCCCCAAAAAAACTTGGAATCAATAATCTATCTGCCAGATTCAAAGACTTAAAAAAGATTGCAGGCATGTGTTCAAAAAATTCAACCAGTGAACCGGCATCCACTCAAGTTAAGCGTGTCATCCTTGCACAGGGAGCCATGCTGATCTTCTCTGTATCGATCCAATTTTCATATTTGTCACACCACAACTCGTAGGAGATGGGTGGACATTGACATGAAGACAGCATTGACATTTATAGCCGTAAGAAGCAGGTGGATGGCGCGGTGCCAGCACACAAAAAAACTGTTGCGCAGTCACTGCTTGCAAATGGCGCCGAACGAACATGTTTATTTCCAGGCACGGGGCTGGCGCTCCCTGCAGCTGGCCTGCAGCTGGCGACGCTGCAGGGGACACGCACTTTCGCGTCCGCATTTATTTGCGCCCGTGTCGCATGATGCATAAGGGATCAACATCATGAAATGAAAACCTTTGGTTGAAGGCCAGGAGATTATCTTTGGAGATCACCAAAAAAGTGAGGCAAAGGGCTCGTCCCAGATTCGAGTGCATCACAGAAACGCAAATGAACAATGGATCTCTACAAAACGACGCTTGCACAGTGAAGATTTTCCAAAAAAAATTATGATTTTGTTGATGGTAGTCACGGGAAAAGTACAACTATCATGTTTCATATTTGCTTGCACTTTAGATATCTTGTTCAGCATTCTGGCTAACGCCGGTTTGCACGTCGACAAATTCCACGGAAGTCTCGTCAGAGGCTTCATCCTGTTCACGGTCGCTTGCCCTTGCAGACACACTTGTCAAATCTTCGACAGAATACGGCGGGGGCGGCGGAAACATCAGGCCAACGTCGCCATCGCCTGCATCGCCGACGTACAATGGCAGCGCCTCCTCGTCATCTACGCCGTCCACGCCGCCAAGCCGTGCCCCACCGGGGGTCTCCAACCCCATCGCAACACGCACCCATCGTACTGCCACCGCCACTGCCCAAACCGTGCCGCCCACCGCAGCCGCCACGCCAACGCTCAGACCAATCACCGCGCAGAATGCCCACACGAAAAACAACACCGGACTGGCGCGCGTCTTTGGCGTCGGTGATACGATGAACCCCACTGCGCGCGGGTCGCTTGTAACCGCTCCCGCATTGCCCGGACCGCCGAAGGTATCAGGACGAGCAGGCGGCGATACGAGAAGCACATGCACTATTGGAACAAATTTTGGATTCGGCGGCGGTATTTGGCAAAAAAGCGCAACGTTTTGAGCAAGCCCGAAGGTGCCGTTCCTAGTAACGTCTACGGTCTCTTCCGTCGCATTTGACGGTGAGTAAAAGAACACGTCCGTCATTGCGCCGAAAAGCATTGACACAGCGTTCAAGAAGCCTTTGGTTCGTCCTCTTGTGGTTGTTATGTTGTTTGATATCGCCGAAGTCAGTTCTGCCATTCCAAAACTGCAAGACGCGATCGGTGCAGGCCGCTCATCGTTCGATCCTGATAAGTCATATTCCATCAAATCCAGCTTGTACCGCAAAGTGCCTGTTGCATTGAACCGTGGCCAAAAGTATACAGGCGCAGCAAAGACAAAGAAGTATTCGTCAGTCGGTTGTCCAGTCATCCTATACGATCCATGCGCTTTTGAGTATTCGGTATGTACAACTCCAGATGCCGGTGGAATAGAATCTGAGCGCCTGGCATATTTTGTTTTGTTGATAACCAGAATTCAGAGACAAAGCAACTATACCATGTATCGAAAGCTTCCTCACTCCTAAATACATGAAAATCGGGTGCACCACCGGTGAAACGCCATTCGACCGATACGTTTCCGCCTTCGATGATTCCGAACTTGAGTACCGATAGAGTGTGCATCCCGGGGTAGTCTCCCAGCGTAACATTATTCAAAGTGCGCAAAATAGGACTCGACGAACGGATGGTTGCAGGAGGAGCATTGTAAAAGAAATGTGCATGAGCATACACTTGTCCTTTGTCAGCGCTGAAAGTTGTGTTGTCTGAAAGGCTTTGCCTTCGCAACAGTAACAGCTTTTGAGCATGATTCAAATTATCACTAGGCTGCTCTGTTGAATGAGGTGTGTTTAAGGAAACGTCACTTGTCGAATTGTTGAGACGCTGGCTGGGGAGAAAACCAGCAGACACAGACAGTAATGCAAAGTCGGCCGTGGCGATCGATAGCAACAGCGACTGTCCTCCGTTCACTGAAGCGAAGCTGTATCGAGAAATAAGGTCAACAGATGCTTCAGTTAGCGCGCAAGACTACTAACACAGTGCCATCGTAGGAGATAATGGGCCATAGCAGGAAGGCTATCACAATCAAGCCGACAAGCACGACACCCACGGGTATCAATACGAAGCAGTCGTCCCAGTCGGTATCGTCATCATCAAGCAGCGAGCGCCCGCGGATCTCTCCTAGGTCGATGTCTGGCAGCAGACGATGCCGCTGGCGCTCGAGAACGGCAGCATCCGCAGGTAGCAATGCATTCGACGAGGCAGGCTCGAGCGGTGGCGCGGAGACGGGATCTGGGGCGCCGTGGCCGTTGGAGCCACTGGTGCTGGCCTGCGACATTAAATCAATGCACTTCAATTAAGCAGGGTTGAACATCGTTACGGATCGTCAGAGCCATTTGCTGCTTAATCTGCTGCAGCTGAATCTGCGTGTCTCCAGCATGGATTCGAGTTGTGTCCGAGCCAAAAGCTGGCATCGGCTCCAAAGTGGCCTTGCTGGATTTCCCTTCCAAGCAGGGTTCATTCACCCAAATCGCGCAAGCAAAACATGAAGACATTGTCGTTGACAACACAGTGCAAGGACAAAGGGCGCAAATTGATCAAGTTGTACTGCTGTTAGTCATCTGCTTTGAAATTGCCCCGAAATGTGATGGCATGTTGTAGCAGCTCCCACACGGTACCAACGACGTCGCAATAACTTAATCGCTCTTTGTGGCCCGGTTTACGTACCATTAATACAAAGTAGAACTGTGGTGAACACCAATAGTGTCACATGACGCAGACCAGCGCTAGAGACCAAATGTTTTTCATTTACTGTCTATTGGAAGCGTTGCAGGCGTTGTAATACAGAGTAGAGTAGTTTTTGCCTTGCGAAAAGACTATTGGGGCAAAAAACCGAGGTGAATTTGGACTTCGCGTAAAAAATAAAAACCATTGTCTGGTGTTAAAGTGGAACAGAAAGTCTAATTGAAGATTATTACAAGCTACGAGTGAATTGCTTCCTTCAAACTCTTTTATGTTTAAAGTTGGCAAGTTCCAGAAGTCAGTGGTATTGGCGTGCAACAATTTAATACTGCAAATAGATGAGCAATTCGCCAACTGACCGAGCTGGTATTGACTGCTAGTCATTCAAGTGACTTCTCAAAAACCGAAAGCCTGGTTTGGTATAATTGTCGCAGTACGTCGCCGAATGAGCTACTCGCATCAGTAAATTCACCCATGGCTAGATTTAGGCAAGCGCCCTGGCAACAAAATATGCTGCAAGGAAATCCATGCGGTGATCTTAACAAAGTGGACTGCCAACCAATCAATCTGCCAACCAATCAATCAGCATAAAACTTTTAGAAATTGACCTCCAAATGGCCTCATTGACGAACGGGCGGGAAGGATCATACCTTCCCACCGAGCTCTGGGTCCAGATAATAATCCGGGCAAGCGGATCCTTGAGCGATATATTCCGGATGTCAAGGATCAATCGTTCAGTCTTTGCAGTCACTTTCCAATCCCCACACTTCAAGGCCCGATTCCTGTTTGCAATGCGACCACTATCCTATTCCCAGAGATTTGAACTGTTCATGCAACCGGACGTCGCCACTTTGCTGCATATCCTGTTTGCATTTGCGGATCCGCATGGGAGATGGACTGGCGCCGGACCAAGACAGAGACTCCGATTGCTGTCGTGGCTGTATTCGAACCATGATGAGACACTGAAAGAGCTTTGCGCTATGCCCGGCGAACGGCATTTAGCGAAAGCCGTTTGTGCACTCGTGCAGCATATCGGTGTAGGGATGGTGGTTGTTCCAACAGATGGTTGGAAAAAACTGTTATCCACGAGCAATCCGGAATTTACAGCAATCGTGGCTCAGAAAGCTTTTTCTCATCCCATTTATGGCCGAATAGACAAGCGATTCGAGATTTGGAGCTCCATTGTTCAAGGCTCCCAGCGTGCGGTCGCAGATTGGCTATGGACATCGTACGATCTCGGAAATTTGCTAATGCTGGTTGCACGGAGGGCCACATCTCTGCGCGACATAAGTAATCTCTCACGCGTATGTCGCGCGGTTTATACAAGCGTGATTACCTCTGTTGAGTTTCAGGCAGACTACTTGAAGTCGCGCCTGCCACTTTCTCGCTCCTTGCGCATGGAACTTTTCAGACTTCCTAATGCCCAGCATGTGATCAACAAACTTTACGAAATTTTGAATTCCGTCGAGAGCGCGAAGACTGTTCCTGATGAAATTCTAGTGGAAAGCAACATTCGAATGATGATGGCGCTCTATGAATCTCATGATGCTCAAGAATTGATCGAAGAAGTTCGTGTACTTGTTTGCAGCAATAGATACGCCTCCTGTGTTCAGACATTGACGGATATTTTTGGCGTGGGTCTTATGTTTGTCGGAAATCCTCCTGCATTCGACTACCTGATTCAATCTGACAACAATCATTTGCTGGCATATGTTGTTCAAAAGTCATTTGAGCACGAGGTTCTTGGAAATGATAAAAACAGAACCAAAATGTGGACGAGAGTACTCCTCGAAGGTAAACTCATTGTTGGCGACTGGATGTGGAAGACGTACATGTTCGATGCAAGCAGTCGAGATATTGTGCTTGCAGCGATTTTGCGGCCAATATCCGCACTGACGAGATTTCTCTTGCTCCGCGGCTTGTCAGCAAACGCCGTGTATTCAATGACTCTCCAAGAGCTAGGACACGCTGGCACACATACGTTGACGGATGATGTCATGCGTACAGCAGCGGTATTATTCGCAAATTCTCCGTCACCAATCGAATTTCCTATCCTCTTTTTGACTGTGCTACGCTACCACAGTCTTCCCAGGAATGAACAAAAATTCGCGGATGAAATCGCGGAACTTTTATTGGAATTCCATGCAGACCCCAATATTGGCATACATCGCAAAACAGTAATGGACGTTTTAGAATATTTGGGAGGTCGGACTTCCAAGTTAGCGAGACGGCTTAGAAAGAACGGAGCACGAACAACAAAAGAGCTTCAAACAAAAAGGAAATCCGGGTTTTGGATTTAATATTTATGGATGATATTCCGCAACTAGAATGAGTGCTGGAAGCTTAATCCAATCGGTGAATGTTACGCGAGGTCAACTGAAAGCTTATTACGTATCAGCTGTGTCGTTTTGATTGAATTGTTTTATTCCAAGAGAACATTTCCAAATTTTTGCAGCGGAGGCCTGTATTCTCGTTTGAGCTTTTCTTCGAAGGTAGAATTTGTTAGCATTTCTTTCACACGCTCTCGAAGTTGCTGTCTCCGCCACTCTTTCCATCTTCCCACTTTTATAGCTTCCACATTAGACTTCCATGTGCGCAAAAATCTTTTTGGAACTAAAGTTTTGGCCAATAAATCTGCCTGCCGCTCCTTTTCGCGCTCTTTTTGGAGTCGCTTGAAAACAATTTTGCTTAAAAACTGTTTCCAATTGAAATAGAAATCTTTTTGAATTTTCTGCGCATTGAAAAGGATGGCCTGAGTTTTCATTCGCCTCAGATGAAAATATATCTGATGGGCATCAGTTTCAGTGGGAGGCGAATGAAAACCAAACCTCTCTGATTTCTGCAAATTTCCCAATCAGTGCTTTTCTGTCGGCAAAAGCTACTGCTTTTTTTTCTTTGAGGTATCGTTTTCTATCCATCTTTTTCTTCCACTCACGAAAGAAAGGTAAATAAGACCAGCGATTGCGAAATTTACCAGCAGCTTCCGCATCTAAAATATGGCATTGAACTAGAAGTCTGAGTGGGCGGAGGAATATGTGTCTCAGCATCCGCTTCTTATCGTGAACAATGGCCTTTTCCCAACTTTGCTTTCTTTTTTCGATCAGTAATAGCCGCTCTGCTTCAGCCTAGAAGACTAATTGGAACTTGAATCTTCTCCGGCACTTACCAATCGCAAAAGCCGGATTTTTTCTTTTTTCTCCTTGAGGGCTTTTTGACTTTCTTCAGCCTCTGCGGCTAGTGCAGCTGCCTCCGCCGCCATCTTTTCTTCTCGCAGTTTCGCTTCACGTTCAAGCTTTGCCTTTGCAGCTTGCGTTTTTTTAAGTGCGCGTTCTTGTTCTCTTGCTTGCATTCCTTCTAGTAGCTTCGATGGTTTTAAAGATTGAATTCTTTTACCCTTTGCCGCAGACTTTGACGCAGATTTTTTTGCTGTTTTCGCTGACTCTTCCAAGTTGAAAATCGTCACGGCACCCGATTCCAATTTTGTGGCTGTTAAATCTTCGATAGGTTGTGCCTCGGGATGAACGTAGGTTTGGGCTTCATTCGGGGTTGGAAAAAATTCCTTGACTCTTCTTTTGCAAATTTTGATAGAATATAAATTTTGCGCGCCAACTAGCTTTGATGGCAAGTTCGAGTTCAACATTTTATCTTGGAGTGGCATTCTTTCGTTTTGCATTTCGTGAAATTTCGCATTTGGCGTTGTGTGCTCATCGGATTTTGTCAACATCAATCTTGCTTGTTCCTCAAGATTCTCCAGAAACTTATGCATTCGTTCTGACCGCTCCTTATGCTTGTCGTGGATTTTTCGCGTTTCGGCTGTGCTTTTCTATTTTAGCTTCAAATGCATATATTTCAACTACTTTCAATCTTCTGCCAAGCGCGCCATGCACAAAACATCTTGGAAACAACTGCCAAATTAAAGTGCCGAATCGCTTTCAGCTGATTGTCATTGACTCTTTTCAGTTCCGTGGCGAGAGCTTCTGCTTCCCTGCCCAAAATTTTGGTGAAGCAGCAGCAAATAGCAAACCTTCTGCCATCTCTTTTCTTTTTCTCTAATTTCCATTTAAGCCAGAAATGATTTGTGATTTTCCATGCTCTAATTGACTAGTATGTTTTCATTAAAGTGAATATGATGCAGGCTCACAGACATTTACACATTCGAAATTTACATTTTGCTGTGCTATGTAGCTCCTCCACGCAGAAAATACAGGCTGAAATTCACAAAATTTGAGCGTAGTCAGAAAAGAGCAAACAAACACTAAGACGCCTTAATGATTTAATAGTGTACATTTCTTCGGCTTTAATAAGTGCTTTTGCAAGGTTCCGTTCCTTTTCGATAGTTTTTTTCTTTTCCGCTTCAAGTTCAAGTTTCGCTATAATTTCGAGCCTTTACGAAGAAAAGTTAATCACGAAACTTAATAGACCAGCAAATACTTAACCTTTTTTTTTCTTGTTGTTGAATGATTGTTTCTTCCAGTTTCGCCTTTGATCTTCTTCTTGCTTCGGACAAGATTTCTTCACACTCATGTGCTGTAGCAACATCAGACTTGCCCTCCTTCAGTGCCGGCGATGACGCCGTATTCCATACACTTTTGATATGCGAATTCAGCCGCAGAGTGCTTTCGATAAGTTCGCGTCGGTGCTTCGCGAGGCTCAGCCTCGCCGCAGTCGACATTTTCGGGGCAGCAAAACTTGCAGAGGAGGTTATTTGCCTCGTACTTGGGGCTGTGGTGTGTTCGATGCACTTTTTCTTGTTTGTGACATGTGATTGGGAGCCGGGAATGATTGTGATCTCGGACTCAGTAATCATTGCATTGAACTCATCTGCTGGCTCCACAAGCTCGATTCTGCTTGACACGTCATAGTCTGTAGGGATAGGTTCGTTTTCCATCCATTGCGAGAGTAGCTTCCTGGCTGATCCAGATCCTGTGAGTTATTCTCAAAATTGCACATTTACCTTCGATCATGACATCGTCAGTGCTTTCCATAACCATGTTTTCAAAAATTACTGAATCGATGCCGTCGGATTCTTGTAGCCGATTTCTGCGTCCAATATCACCATGACATGCCGTTGGCCTCAGATCTGCCAAGTTAACGACACTTAGAGCATCAACCCTTTGATAGTGTCGGTCTGCAGAAAAAAATGAGCTCGTTTCATCCCGCCTTGTGGTTAATTGGGTGCAGGTTTCCATGAGATTTGTTTTGGTGGTTTGCATTGTCGACAAACTAATCCAATAAAAATCCGGGATATTTTCGTGCCAGAATCGGGTCTTCAACTTCAAAGAAGATCGAGTCGGGGGTGTGCCCTAATTCTCTGGTTTTTAAAAATTTGAACCCCGCTAAACTTTCTGATCACAAATTTGACCGCCTCTACTCGATGCGATTGAAAAATGCGAAATAATTTTTTTAGACTTGCAGATAAAGATTATGACTGCTTTTGAGGTGCGCTCGTCAGGTTCTGGGTGCGGGTTCTGACAGAGGCCCTATGCTCGAACCACAGGGAAATCCCGACCGTCAAACCTTCCACTCAATACCGCATTAGCACAGAGCGACCTGTCGTTGCGCTCATACAACGACGACATTGGTTATAAATGAAAGAAACAGGTTGTCTTCCCTCAGGTCTGTACACCGGCCTGCTTCCAGATGCTGGTCATCCATTCCTGATGATTTTATCCCGTTCAGACCCTGGTCAAGGCACGGGTGTCACAAGGAAAGAATTATCAGACACTAGCATGTGACTGGTAGGCAAATTTTTAATGGCCTGGAGTGCATTCTTGGCTATTTCTTGGCTCCAATTGGACAGTGCAGTTCGGTGGTGCGCTGGTGTCACGTTCACTACGAGAGCGGCCGAAGTATTTACCTGGAATAGTCGAGAGTAGCAGCAGCATTTTGTACCTATTCCGAGCTCCCGAGCATTTGTTGCTTTGGGTGAGGAGTCAAATGAAAGACACTGGGCTGGCCAAATTTCATTAAGTGCACTGAGAATTAAAACTCGCACCCACTTTCTCACCCATGAGTATTGCAGCTGTCCGACGGGCATCCAACGGTAAACTAGTAGAAGCAGACCAGCTTCACGTCTACGAGTTCCTGATCGCCATCGAGAGGCTCATCCCTGATTCCTTTCACCCGCGACAATCTACACCGGCTGTGAGCACCAACAGCAAATGCAGTGACAATTCTCAAGTAACAGCGATCTTTGACGACCGCATTGGCTTTGCCGTTGCAGCTTTCGATCAGTCCATCAAAAAGAGATCGCTGAAAGAATGTTTACAAGACGAGGTCTGCGTAAACTGCCTCACCAAGAAGACTTCGATTTGGCGTAGAAGAAGCTCAGACGGACGCCTCATGTGCAACGCTTGCAAGCTATACTTGCTTAATCACGGTAAAGACAGGCCAGTTAATTTGCGTAAAGATTTCGTCAAGAAAAGAACCCGAAGCAGCCTCTCCAATTCTATTTTGATTCAACTTGGTATTCCCGCAAAATTACGTTAATACACTCTCATATACGCTGTCTAATGTGCCTTGACTAGTTACTATTGCGAATCTTCACCGTGGTTACATGAAATTTTCCTTTTTATTTGCCAAATTCAACAAGATACTTTTTATGCGATTCAATAAAATTGTTTGACCCTTCACAATTATTCCGTATGCAGTGAAATTTTGAAAAATCTGCTTGTGAGAAATGCTGTTATGAAGACACACATGCTTGAAATTTTTTCTAGAAATTTTTTGAATCCAATAATCTGAGCGACCTTTAACCAACATGCCGAGAAGCAGAGTTGAGAACTTAATGAAAATCAAATACCCACACATGATTGACATTTGAGCAAATTTGGATTTCCCTGTGGGGCTCGAGAGCCGGCACCCTCAATTTTGGTTTAGACAGTGACGGAGAAACTGACGAACTGCATAGAGGATGCCTTGGGAATATGCGTGTCACTGACATCTAAAATAAGGACCCAAAAAGCCCGTCAGCTGCGTAGTGTTCCTCAAAAATTCATTTATAAGGCATTCTGGAGCATGTCGGAATGTGCGACCCGGAATTCACTGAGGACAGGAATCTGCAATCGAAAGGGTGTAGGAAAGTTCAAAAAGACAATGCAGGCCGTGTCCATCCGCATGCTTGTCGGATTTCACAGCCGGCCGGCATTATGGACCCTCCGTGGTTCTTCATGGTTGCCTCTAAATGCACCGACAAGAACAATCTTCAAACCCAGGTACGCAAAGCCAAAGGATGCCAAAGTCCCGGATTTGAAACAAGCTGCACCAACACTTGCTGATCTTGCCCGCGAACATTTGCATAGGTGAAATAACTTCCGTGGTTGAATTTCAACAGAGTCTTGCTTCATCAAGGGTTTATTGTAATCTTCGTGTAATTCAATCAAATCAAGTGATTGGTGCATCATATGTCTTTCTTGACGGTGCTGTAAAGACCTTCCCGCATTTGACGCACTCAAGTTGCAAAGTATTTCGCAAATCCGAACTTTCTGTCAAATGAGACAAAACTCTACCAGCTTTCGGTTCGCCGTATTTTAGTTATTTGCTACACTCCTGACCGGAGCATTAACTGAAATGGAAAACTTGAGCCGGCGACATTTTCGGACAGGATTATGAACATTGACCAGAACGAGTCCGTCGTGGATGTCTTCAATCCGACCCTCGAAACCCGCGCACCGCAGTCCCAGCCGCAGGTCTGCATTGGCACAAATGGGCGCGACAGTGGACGGGGCCTTGGAGCTGGCCAATCACTTTTGGCTGCAGTCGCAGACCACTCCCCCAAACGAGCTCGAGTACGAGGTGCCTCATCAGCAGATGAAACCGCGGCAGAAATTGAAACTTGCTCAGAGGAATTGAACGACTCGTGTTCATGGCTCTCTCTGGGTATCGCCGTCGACTTACAAGTCATCCTCAGCGCGACCAGTATGGGGAAAAACGGACTATCGGACGTTAGCGAAATTGACTTACATGTCCTTCGCCCTGTTAAGGCGAGTTTGGTTTTCGGATCTTCTTTGTATCGCCTGCTTCAAGCAGGGGCGACATCTTTCAAACAAGTCGAACGATTGAATGCTCAATTGGAAGTTCAAAAGGCTAGGTGGATGTTAGAAGATGCTATTGCATTGCGGAAAATAAGCTTATTTGGAGACATAGAAGATGAAACCGATGCTAGTGTAATTGCCAGCAGGCACATGTTGAGAAACCTAGTGGACGATTTTGTTGACGCTGCTTTTCTCAGCATACCACCGGATACACTGCCTTTAGCAAGCCAAGTGTTGACACTATGCACCTTGACTGGATGGAGTCCTAGCTTGTTCCTTGAGGTAGCGTCCTCTACGGTTTTGACAGACACAGGAAAATTCATAGAAGAAATTTACAATAAGTCGGATGAAATGAGAAACTTGTGCGAACGGCAAATCTATGGCATCTTTGTTTTTAAGACGATTTTCCTGAAAGCAACATACATTTCCCGGATAGGTGATAATTGTCAGCTTAGTGGTCGTTAAACTCCCGAAAAAGATTACGATTATATGGTGCACGTTTTGAATGATACTTTTTCAAGATTTAAGTTAGGAACCCGTTTTATGTTCATCCCAGTGGGTGCCAGACGACGCGGAGACGTGTTTATGTCTCAATTAGAGGTCTTGGCGTTCCAGAAATCGGAATCTTCTTTGCTTTGCCGCACAGTTAATGCTTGTTCTTGCTTTGAGTGCCGAATGCGGCGGGAATGTGAAGGTGGAAGACCGATATCTGCGCCGATACAAATACGCTTGAAAGTATTGGCTGATAACCTTGTTATGGCTTTGCGAAAATTATTTGCGTTCGAAGGTAGTACGCACGTTCGGTTTTCGGAACTGAATGTCTTTCGAAGTTCACGCAACGATTGAATCCTCTGGAACCTGGAATCACAATCTCCTTGGTTCGCTTGTTATAAAAGACCAAATTCGAGTCCCGTGGGTCCTTCAATATTTGTCGGTTAATTTGCCAATGCCGCTTTTCTAGAATTGACCTGAAACTAATCTTGTCCCAAGCAATTCCGTTTTCGACTTTCTACTGGACTGGGCCACCTCAGTTCACTTCCCGCTTACTGGACACTATGGCATCCTACTCATATCGGACTACGAGTCTGGCGGAAGGTGTACTTAGTGCGTCGATTGTGGAAAGGGTGGAAACCGAGAAAGAACTTTTCGACAAGATATTTCTGATTGCTTTCGTGCCTCCGCATAAGCGCTGGTAGCGAAAATGAGTCAGTTGTCAGCTACAATATGAATTTCTTGTTGAAAATGTTCAGACGATCGTTCGGATAAAATGAAGAGTGTATGATTTCACCTGAGTAAAGCGCGGTTTTCATGAGTAGTTATTGTTGACCTACTCATGAACTTCCTGGGGAGAGTGTCCTGTTGCAAATACGTGCCAGCCCGTATCTTGCTGTAAGCTCCTCCGTGTCCTTCAAGCCGCTGTCCTGCTCACCAGTGTGGTCGAAGTCTTAGTGCGGAAGACAGTTGATTTTATGAAATATATTTGAGGGCAAGTTTGGCTTCTAGGCTCTGGATCTTGCCCGTATCACAGAAAAAGTTTATTCCACAGACTGCGAAAGAGTCGTCCAGCCCCTTTACGATAAATATTCTGATGAGTCAAGTCGCCAAAATCGTTTTTCCTGGGTTCTTCACTTTATCACAACCCTTCCCCAACAACCACTTTCAAAACTTCATTCGCAAATTCCCGAAACTGTGGATTTTCTTCAATCAAAGAATCGATCGTGTCTTCGGGATCTGTGCTTGAAACGACTTTCCGCAGTGTGTCCACAAGATCCAGGTTGTTTGCCGATGACGGCTTAAGAAGCGACGCAAGCGTCGTCGATTCAACTGCAACAAGGGTTATTGATTTGTATTCACTTCTTCGGCATGTTGCGCTTACGAAGTCGTTCCAGTTGGGAGTTCGACAGTTTCGATCCTTCTGAGTCAAGGTCTTCCTGCATTCTGCCGGAATCCAACACGCTTTGTTTCTGTGTTTTGCCCTCGTCAGATTGTTGGGAACGAAACGATTCACATCCGGAATCTGCGCAAGAATCTGAGGAAGATAGAATGTAGAACTGTCGAACCTTTGTGCAGCTTGAAACAGGCCACAGAGCAGCTAGTTTACCGTGAGCTTTCGACGGACTCCAAACGACACTCTCACTATGGGATGCGACAGTTTGGGCACTTGTATCGAACTGTTTGGAGGCTGCACAACGTGCACAGTGCAGAAGCGCTCATCTCGGTAAAAAGTGTTGATTCCCTTCAACAGAAATCAGCGAACGAAACGGAACCTTTGCATGATGGTCACGCCAATCTTCCTTATCCTTTGAACACAGAATTGTCGTCTTGCTTTTCTGCAAATACCATAATAGGGGTCTACAACTATTCCAAAAATGTGTCTCGACACTGTTTCATTGAGAGATGCGGCTGCTTCTACCAAACAAGTCCAACTATCAAAATAACCGAAATATCATAGAGAGGCCGGGATTCCGGCTTTAGGAGTGAATCTTTTGAATGTAATGGAATTTCCGTCTACAATATATGCAAAGTTTGCAAACTAACCAGGTATGCAATCACACCATCGGGTCCATTTTGTGATACCTCCTGAGTGTCTTTGCGTTCTCATGAGTCCCAAGAATTAAACATAAAACGGATAAACAAAACTCGACAACTATGACACAAATGACACTCGCCAACACTTTCACGCAACTTCAATTTTCATACTTCAATAAAAGGAGCCGAGGGATAAAAAGTATGCGCACAGAATCGCTCGTGTGAAGATTATCCTGTTTACTTAAAATTTTGAAACCATACAGCAGATCGGTAGTCCGCTCGAGGATTGGGATTGGTTCAAAGTGTCACGAAGCATGGATTGTGCATTTGTTGAAGATGATGCCAGAGCCGGAATAGCAAATCCGCACCTCCACGTAAATTGGATGCAATTCGATCGATCTCTCTGGTTCCTCAATCTTTGTGGGCCATCACCACAAGATAATATCGCATTCTTCTTCGACCGTTTATTTCACTCATTGATAGAGTTTCCAACACCCGACGGAGAATACGAGTAAATGGCGCCGAATGTCCATCCACTTGCCGCTGTCGGCGCCTTGAGATAGCAAACACTTCCGCTCTGGCTGGCCACAGCACAAGAAAAGCTCTTCTCGCAGAGCGACGCACATCCGAGTGGATCGCTATTGTCGTTGCTGAACTGGCCATTGTCAATGTCGTAAGCGTTGTTGATATCCTCCCCAGCAATCGTTTTGCCTCCAGCTATGCACATTGTAGTCGACGACGCAACAGAAGCACCGCCAAACACAAGGCAATCTCTTGTGTCTGAATTGTAAGAGAACAAATAGTGGTTGTAGTTTGGAGCGTATGCTGCACAGTCGTTTGCTGATGCAATGTTCGAGATGTCAATAGGAGCACCGTATACCATGTAGTAACCAGCGTAGGAATAGTAGGACACTTCAGCAGAGTTTCCGAAATAGTTGACATTAACGCGATTGAGGTTTCCACACTTGGCGACCGTCACGATCGCTGCAAGTACGGCAGCTCGGAACATCCACATTTTGTTGCAAATTTACCCCCACAACAAATCACAGAACCGTGAAATAGGAAAATTCCATCACCGTCCGTTACATGATGTGATAAATTTTGATGCACGCAAGTTCAGAAAGTGTGAGCTGGTCCTTTTCTAAATTTTCACTGTTCCCCTGTTGAACCGTCAGATTTGTGCATCGCCGTACTCTGCGTGCCTTTGGCCCCAATCGGACGAGAGAATCTTCTCATCGAACGATCGAACGCAAGCCGGTGGTTTCGTGATTCGTACGCCCCATTCGTCACACAAACGGATCAAATTACAAACTTTAAACCCACGAAAACGAAATGCTCGCCCGCTTCGTCGCTTCAGTTTGCCTATGCACGTTCTGCTACGACAGCCGAATGAAATTGCCGAACACGCTCATTACAAGAAGTGATGAATAAGTCAGCCTTCAGAGACTGAAACGGAGCGCGATTTCTACCAGGAAATCCAACGTGTGTGAATTGAAAGTTTCAACGAGCGCAGTGCAGACGCTGACAAAAGATTGTAACACTATCCGGCTAGCCGGCCAGTAGAAATGTGTGCTCGGCTTTTCTTTCTGACTCTGTTCGGAATGTGAATCGAGATAGAGCTTCAACTAATAAATTGGGCGAAAATAATCTCATATTTTCTATATCACTGAAATAAAGATTTTTTACGCGAGAACAAATTTCAGTATTTGGTCCACAAAGGACATGCTGTCAATGTCTGGATGTTTTTCCAGCATGTCCAACGCTTCATTTCCGAATTCTTCGTTGAAAACCTTGCCTACATTTGCGGTTCAAGCCTAAAAGCCAGCACAGATTTGTTGCTCACCTCGTCTCAGTAAAATTAGTTCACGAACGACATCTGCCGAGAACTCAGGGTGTGCCTGGATTGTCAGGACCGAGTTTCCTTTCACCAAAGACTGATATGTGCACATACTTGTCGAGATAAGATTTTTGAATCCAGGAGGGCAAACGGTGACCTTGTCCTTGTGCATCGAGTAGAAGCACTGCCGAGGACGGTTAGAGTTCCACTTTCTCACTCGAATTACGACAAACTCACTGGTTTCTCCTTCACTCCGGCCCCGAAAAAACGCTTTCCTTCGTCGGTAAGGCCCATTTCTGTCCACCCGATCTCCCAGCCCTCGGGATCTGCCTTTCCGGTGTAGCCTTCTGAATTGGTATTGCGTTCGACTTTGCCTGTGTAGCTCTCAGCCGCTCCGATGAAGCTTACTAATTCACAAACCTCCAAAAGCGGTCGCAACAATCTGATGACCGAAACATATGCCGATGATTTTGATCCTGTTAGTAGCTTCTGCTAAGCGCACGAACTCAATCAGCCGTCCAGTCCATTCGAGGCCATCGTTAACACCGTGACGGGATCCTAACAATAAGTGGAAGATATGAGCTTGCGCACATGGGTGAACCTGAAAACAAGCGGGGACAGGCAACCTGTCATCAGCACAACATCGATACTGTCCAAGATTTCCGCAGCACGCGCAGTGGCGGACGGATCGTTGACGACATCAAACACCGAGAAGGAGAGTGTGACCGCCAGGTCTTTTGCGCCGCGCTGCAAGACGGCCGAGAACATATCGGGATATGTGCCCGAAAGCGCACGCACGGAGTCGACTGGCTGGTCGCACTCCATAATGGCAATGTTGATGTGGCGGACGCTCATTTACAGATTTCTGATGAATCAGTGAATGGCTTCACAGAAAACAAATAGTGGATGCACATATTCCTTATGTTTCACCGTCCGATACGCGCCACTTTCAAAAAAAACTTGCAGCCCTTGCCGAACCGGATGAATTCCTGGCTCCACTCGAGGTATTGTGCTATCTTGCTTGTGGAATGCTATGTCGCTGTGTATTGGTATCATTTGCATACGCTTCGAGAGTTATTTGACAGAAGAGCTGAAGGTAGATTCATTCCAGCAGATGGTGTTCTGCAGGGTGTGTTAGCAGTTTTTGCCGGTTGAGGTTTCGGATAAACTTCGCTGCTTGTCTCTTGATCACCTCAGCTGTTTAAGTGAATCGAGCCAATAAGAAATTGTTTCGTGTACGTTAACATTTGAATCCTTTGTTAACCCTCAATTGATGTGAATTCATTTTCAGCTTATCCCATCCACCGCAAGAATGTTTCAGCAGTTGAGTTACCCTTAGCACCGTGACAGCTTCTTTATGGAATTATCGAGACTGCCTGCGCATGTTGTTTTTTCAGAAATTTAGATTCATGCTGCGTGTCGATTACGGATGGGATGTAATTCAGTCGTTTTCAGCTGTTTATGTTTTAAGCTTCTTACCGGAGTGTGCCTGCTCTCAGCTTCAGCTGTATAATCACCTTTGTATGAGTGTTGATTGCTCCAGCTTGAAATCATGAATAATAGAGAAAAATCGGGGGCACTTAACTTGAGTTTCCCCGCTGCAACAACCAAATGAGCGCCGCCTCTGCCGCCGCCGACGCGCCACCCGGTGTGTTCTCTCCAACGTGTGCGCAAGGTGGTATTCCGCAGAAGCACTTCCACAACCTGCCTGTCGAAATCCAGCTGGCTGTCTTCTCGCTTGTTTGTCGAGACTGTGACGACTGTCTCGACGCCCTCATGTGTCTCGGTCGCGTATGCAAGCACTGGAAGCGCCTGTCGGATAGCGCCGCGCTCGTCACTCGCATATCCGCAGGCAACTACGCCAGTTGCAGGCACGGCTCAATCCCCACCCGCAGCTTGTCTGCAACGGTCCGCATTCTTGCTAAAAGGGCCCGCGGTTGCCTTCGTGTGCTGGATTTAAGGTATTCTGGTACCCGTTGGATGTTTTACTCCAGTAAAATCCACTGGGCCTTTATTCGACAGCTCTCCCAGAGAAGGCCTTGCTCCAATCGCCATCAAGGAAGTTTCACTGTTCTGCCCAAACATCACACACATGAGTCTCAGCGGGTGCGCCTTTCTCAGGTCGTTCCAACTCGTATTCATGGTGCGCCATCTCGTCTGCTTGACATATGTAAACGTGTCCGGGCTCAAGTGCGTGAATTCGATTGCGTTAGAAGTCTTGGCGCGCCCGGGGCGTCTACAGGCGCTCGATATATCACATTGTGCTCAGCTCCGAGACTCTGCTGGCAGAGGGCTTGGTGCTATTTTGGACAATTGTTTAAACTTGACCGCGTTGTATGCGGGTTACACGGGTGCCATGGACGACGAATTGATGGCCAAAGTCTGGCATCTGCCGGTCTTGGCGCATCTGGACGTGGCGGGATCGGAAAAGGTCTCAACTGCCGGTTTGTTGAGTGCTTTGCTTGGGCCGCTGTCTTCGAGTCACGTGCAATCGATTCCAAAACTTGAGCGCGTTCGGACAGATGTAGTCCCTGCGCACTACTATTTTATGCCGACGACGGATGCGGACGTTTCAGAGCGGCCTCACGTTCTGTCGCTCAACTTTGCATCCTGCGGCAGTGCCGTCACAAGCTCCGTGCTAACGGCTCTCGCGTGGACGACTCCCAATCTTGCGGCGTTGAACATCTCCAACAGCTTTCGTTTAACTGACGACATAGGGCTAGTGCACATCACGCGAGCGTGCACTCATTTAGTGTCGCTGCAGATGGATAATTGCTCGGGGTTGTTGGAACGGATGCAACCGCTAGTTCGCCCGCCTGTCCGGCTGATACCGACATGCGCACTGACAGGCAGATACTCACACGGGAGACACTCTAACAATGATGAAAGCGAAAACGATGACGATAACGATGGCGACGAAGAGGGCACCAACGGCAACAACATCAATCCAAAATGCAAAGTTTCCAACCGAAACGGCGGCATCAATATCAGAAAACGCAAACATGACGAGCACAGAAGACAGCATTCACTGGGTACTCCCAGCAACGGACTTACATTCACATGGCTCACGCACTTGTATGCGGCCGCTTGCACTCCGCACCTCACGAACGCGCGGGCGTTTGCACTTCTCGAAGCATGTGCAGCGCTGCGCGTGGTGGTACTAGACGACAATGCGCCCGCACTGTGTGCGCGACTCGTGGTTCTGTGGCTGCTCATGCGCTCAGGAGGCGTCGGCAGCAGCGTTGGAGGAAGTGTGTCCGTTGCGGCGGCCCCGCATCTTTCGCTGCTGAGCTTGCGCGGATGTGGGTACGTGGATGCGCCCGCGGTCGACGCGTTAGTGGCTGCTAGGCGGCCAGACCGGTTTGTTGGCAGGACAGGGCGAAACAGTTTCAGCAGAGGTAGTAGCAGAAGCAGCGGCACTGACAGTGGAAACAACAGAAGGTTAACACCTTGGACAGCATATGACCGTGTGAACGTGGCTAGACACGCGAAGGTGAATGATGCCAATGACGATGATATTAGGCGCACCGACGGTGACAGCGATGGCGTGTTGGAAGTATTGACCGACACAGCGGCCATGGCGGCGGCCGGGACGGGGGCGGGCGAGGCCGGCAGCGACTGCATCGTCATGTAACGTGACAGCGAAATGCAATTCAACACAACCAACCAATTTCAGAAAACATCAAATGGGCCACGACAAAGACCAAGACGCGGATCAGAGCACGCAGCAGCTGGTGGTGGCGTCCGACGGTCGCTGCATCGGCGCCGACCAGAGCGCCGCGTACGAGTATCTGCTGGCGCTGAAAGACGCCCTGGCGGCGGCCGACGGCGGCGGCAGCAGCCACTTGTCTCATCACGTGCAGGCGCACGACTCGCTGTCGCCCTCCGTGTGCGACTGCGGCTGTAGCGTGCCGCGCGCAGTCTCTGCTGCTGCCGCATCCACGCCCACGTCGCCCGCCCCGCCCGCAATCCCCTTCTTCGTGCACGATGCCCAATTGCCTTGCACCATCTACAGCAAGGCACCTCGATTACTCACCACACTGCTGCAGTCAGCCACCGCACCAGCACCAGCACCACCACCAGCCACCACGCGCAAATCTCCGCCCATCACCCCCGAGCAATGCACAAACTGCCGCACGACAAAGACGTCCACCTGGCGCCGAGACCCGCTCGGCCGCCTGATCTGCAATGCCTGCAAGCTATATCTGAAGGCCCATGGTGCCAGTAGACCCATCACCCAGCGCAAAGAGGTTGTGACTCGCCGAAGTAGATGCGGCAAGGATCTAGCCCGCGCAATCCTCCTCCAGCACACGGGATCTGCCACTGGGTCATCAATAGTGTCGCCGTCCGAGGTCCCTTCTTCCCCTGCAACTCCTATATGTAAGACCGAGGGAGTATGAAAGACGGCCTTACACTGAAGCGACCCTGCACTATGCTTTTCTTATACTTTTTTTCCTGTTTATTACCATGTTCTTCGTTATGGGGCATATCATGTTTATGGTTGCTTGTTTGATTTGTTCAGACGCAGTAAATGCACAAAGCTGGCCTTTGGCAATTCGAAAAAATTTTTGACAAATTGTTTTAATTCCCTATCGGGTAAAAATTTCTACATTTAGTAAAAACACTTAAAGACCAACAAGCAAAGGAATACACGAAAGCGCTAGTATTCACAGCACACACAAGCTCACCAGCGACATCTCAGACACACGCACACATACACGCAGACACTGGGTGACATGTACCTCCTTCGTACTTTTCAATTAGTTCAAGTTATTATGAATTCAGCACAGAGTGTCCAGTATAATATTTGTTATATTATCTAATTATTTACACTATTGGTTCACTTTAGAACGCAATTAGAATTTAACTTAGATTTCTTTCAAAAAGTTTCCTCATGCACCAATTTTAAATTCTGCTTTTGTAAAAATCTGAGAAATATTCATACAGTATAACCTTGATTGTCACTTTGGTTACTCAATGGAAAAACTTGAATAGCTATGAAGGTAAGAGGAAGAACGGCTCAGTTTTCAAAATGTTTGACCGCAATGCCGTCCACAGCGGACATCCTCACAACTCTTCAGCTTCTTTTCGAAAACTGACTTGATTGCTCTTTCAAAATTCAAGGTGGTGACTTGAAGAATCTGGTCACTTGCCACACAAAGGCACACGTCTTGTTTTGAAGTTGTTATCCCTTATTTATTTATGCTGGGAAAACCGCCGTTTTTGTAGGCACTGAAAAACCCCAACCCTTCCAATCTCCGCAAGACACCTCATCACCAAGGTGCATACTTTCTCTTAACAATAAATTTCCCATCACCTTTTTCGTCCATTACCCTCGTGAATTCCAACATCCACTGCCATTGTGAATTCCAACACAGGCTTGTCCTTGTTCTGGGTCAAATTTTCAAGAAATTTGGTTGATTCTTTGTTTCAGTTTCATGAAACAGGCCAACAAGTTTCACATTTTTTGAAAGTTTGTACATATAATAACCCGAAAAAAAATGTTGATTGATCATAAACCCATATTGGTCAACATCGCTTGCCTTGGAGAAGAAAAAAAAGGACATGTAAAATGTTATAACCGCATTGTATGTTGGTAGTTGAGCATTGTTTGGAAAACTTGATGACGAAGCAGTATAACCAAAAAAAAATACTTTTTTTGGTTCGAAACAAAATCCCCCCTTTTTGAAAGTCATATACTATCGATCCAAACGAACAAAAAAATAGTGTTATAGTATAAGACACGAGGATTTTGAGCGAGATTGAAGCGAAAGAAAAAGACACAGAACGAAAACCGCGATAGCAGTCTGCCCAAGGCTGAGTGGAACATTGATCAGAAAATTGGAATGTTAAAAGACGAGAATAAGACACTTGAAACATTTGAAAGCATTCTTGATCGATCACAATCGATCATGAAACTCGATGTACACGGAGTTACACATTTTCACTGTTATCTGTGTTGCTTTCAGCCCTATTTTTGTCGTCACTGTAGGTATACACCTCGAACTTCACCATATTCTTTCGGACAAAGTTATGAACCTTAAATTGTACATCCGCATCTTCGAATTTCAAACTGTCATTGAATATCGAAAGCAGTTGATAAGTGCAATTACTGCTGTTAATCGTCTTATTGCCCACAAGTCCCTCCAGTCTCTCCAAGGCCGCCTTCGAGACAATTCTCCACTCTGTTGTCCCAGGGCTTTGCTTTTTTATGAATGCCAAGTCCTTTTGCACTGTGCTTACTTTGGTGTTTTGCTCAAAGAAGACTGTCTTAAAGTTAGCAGGAATTGATTCCTTGATGGTTTTCTCAGCATCCACATATGCTTGGAACTTGAAAATTGTTCTGAACTTGAAGCCAAACTGAGCAAAACGAGTTTTAAAATTTTGTGTCTGACCGAACTTGATTAATTGAAAGTCTTGATCATGATCTTCATTGAGTGAGAACATTACAGGCTGATTGTTGGGCATATGCGTAATATGAACACAGTATATCCCCCCCTCTGAATCTTCCTGAACGAACAGTTTTTTGATTTGTTCAGTGATTTCGTTCAAGATACTGTCATCATGTAACTGGCCTTGGAGTATCTTCATAATAGAATGGTCTGTCGACAGTCGATTGCCTATTTCCGGTTCATTGTTTGCAGTGTGGATCGCTGCTTGATCCTGATCGGCTGCGCCAACTTGATGGCCAGGCTCCTCCACGTTGTATGCTTGAACAGACGCAACATCAGCCATCTTTTTTGTCTTGAACGTTCTTTCCAGTCAATGATTCTCAGATGTCACGAACAAAGGGGCCACTGACAAAGGCTCAACCTTTTCCGCAACCATTGTCTCAAAATCAGGCAATTACGTGCATTGTTCCTAGACTCGTCATATTCAGCCATTTTCGATGGTATATCAACATATATAATGAAGAATCTGGCCCTATCCGATGATGATAACAAATAATTCCTTCCAACGGGTTGATATCATTTCAACGGGCGCCAACTCCTACTGCTACTCCTGCATCTACTCCTATTGCTACTCCATAACCAACGTCTCGGCATCCCTGGCTTCTACCGAGCTGCAGACACTGTACACCCAGACCAAGCAATCCATCTCCTCCGGCCTCTCGTCAATCACAAAACAGCTGCATCGCAGAATGTCCACCTTTTTGACCCGCACGATGGACGCGTGTGGAAGTGTCGACGCTGTTGAATAGGACTGTCAAATAACTGAACCGGTTTAAATTGAGGTCGAGACGCATGGGGTTGACCATGTATTTTAACGTGATCCAAATTCTTGCCGACCAATGGAAACGGCAGTTCTGCACCTGCCCTAGAAAAAATGTACTGCTAGCCAGTGCGTGCTAAACCACAACTTTGGGCAAATTCAATGGCTCTGACCATAAGCTCATCGTGAGACCCATAATACTCAGCTGTAGGAAACGATTCACACATCTTCCGTTGGTCACGGCATATGTCTTTGACCCGCTCACTCTCGTCCTTAGCGGTCAGGTTTTGTTCATGCAAGACAACCGACGGAACGAGAACGAGAACCTTGCACATTCCAGATGGAGAAGATCGAGAAGCCGATATGCGTTCCGCTATCCATTGAGCCTGTTCCGGGATTTGCACGAGTGGAATTCGCCCGTTGGTCCCCGCACGAACACAGTTTTCTGCCTTGAGGAGAACACAGGCGTCGATCAATGACTTGGATCTGTCCGGCACAGTCTTCTCACGTTCAAATCTCTGGATTAGAAGGGCTTCGGCGGGTCCGGTTCCCGTGTTCCAATAGTCATCAATGTCGCTGAAGAGTTCCTTATGGAGCTTTGAAAGTGTCGTTTTTCCGCCTCCTCCACATATCACAAGCACTCCGGGAATATCATTATCGTAGCTAAATGTTGGTGAACCCAGTAAAGCGATTGCATCCTTAAGATCCAGATTTTGGGTGGTGGGAGACATTCTGGAAAGTAATAGGAAGATGTGACTGACAATTCTTGTCAATCAAATCAATTTATTCCCCCGCGAACTCAATTTTTTCCCTCACCCATTGTTTCGCGTTGGATTGATCAAGAAATAATGACAACAATTGCAGTCCCCACGTTGTCCTCCAGTTATGGGTAACTCTCTTTGCATCGTCTTGAAAGAACGCTTTCGAACATTAGGACCACCCGCCACATCGCAAGCCCAAAGAAAAGGCGGTGCTGGCGGTACCCAGTGTGCAACAGTTCTGAATCGCTTGTTTATCTCTGGTACACGTTGTGTCAGAGCCCGTGATTTGCTTCGTTTGAAACTCAGAACAGCATCTGGTTTTATACTTTTTTATTTTTTCCAGTCAAAACCTTAATTGCCGCACTCGTCGGGAACATCGAAGCCATCAGAGCCGCCGTCCGCAGCATCGACGCCGAGGCCGCGCTTGGCAAACCCTTTCCACAGCAAGCACTTGTTCTTGCCGCCTGTCAGGATCTCCTCCGCGAGCAGGATGGCGTCGCGTGCGTCGACGAACGACGGCGTGCACGGCTGCAGCCGCAGCCCGTCGACGACCAGCTGCAGCATGAGCACGTTGCCGCCCAACGGATAGCGCTCGTTTTCGGCTAGCGCCGCCTCGCGATTCACTTTGATGCCGGCCCCGTTGCGTGCACGAACGCGCCCGCTGCTGAACTCCCTATACTCGCCAGACATGCTGTTGGACTCCGCGCGCGTCATCGGAGTGTCGAACCAATCAACATTGAACCCATGCGCTTCCACAATGTTCCAGTACACGTCGTACAAGATTGCCGCCCATACTTCGCCTTTTGGATGCACACCCCAGTATCCAGGCCGTGTAATATACGAATATGTAGAAGGATTTGTTGTCATGTTGGTTGAATACTTTGGGAAGTAAGGTTAGTTCGCAAAAATACACAAAATATTTCTCACAGAATACTTTCGAATTCCTCGCCCACCGTTGCTGTACTCACCCATCCCAAAGTCATCATTGCGCGTGCTGTTTGCAGTCATTCGCGTGACAGTGGCGAAAAAGTCTCCCCATCCTTCGCCCATGCCTCCTGCTTCGCCAAAACCAAGGCACCCACTGTTTGCTGGACCTCCGGTCAAGCGCGTGCTCACACCATGTGCATATTCGTGCATTATTATTCCACCCTCCAGATCACCTGGGGAAAACAAAATAAATAAATGAATATTGTGCATCGCTCAAATTCGACTTCCTTACCATCTCGCCATGGCTCAACGACGTTCCACACATACATCCGCATCCGTCCATGCGTGCCGTCCGGCGGAGTAGCAAAGTTTGCATTGTTAAACCCGCTCCCATCTTGTGCATTGGCAATCACAGAGTCCCCACCAAGCCCGCCGCGGCCAATGTTGGAGTCTTGGAAATTTCCGGACACTTCCGTAAATCCATACACGTAAAACAAATCTGCCGTGGGCGACGCAGAACGTTTTTAGCATTAACCAATTGATCAAACTAAGTACCGTGCAGTGCGTTATTCCAATAGAACAAATTCACAACCGCTGCATCTGTGTAAGTTTTCGGGCTTTTCGAGAGATCTACGGGCAAGTCGAACAGAAGTTTAGAAGATCCGTCAGGCCGAGTTTTGTTCATCCAGTCGTTGTAGCCGCCACCTGATAAAAGAACCATTTAAAAAAAACGACGTTCATGAAACTTAAAAATAACGCACCCAGGTTTTCTTGAGCAAACACATTGTTTCCAATTGTTACTGTGTAATTCCCACGCGCGCACTGCTTCTTTCCCCCGCTGCACCAATGCCAGCCGTTGGGAGATGCTAGGGAGCTTAAGGGCCCGAAGACAAGGTTTCTGTCGCCTGAAAAGCAAAAAGATTGTAATCAGTACATTATGAATCATGGGAGATACTTACCATCAAACGGGTCATTTGTTCCTAGTGGAAACACGTTGTAGATGCTTCTGATGGAATCGGTTGAGGTTTTGCTCACAGCAGAATGTTGCTGCTTGGTTTTGTCCTTTTTCGACTTGGAACGTTTTATCGCTTTTGCCTTCTACAGTGCTTCATCAGACGAATGAACAACAGAAAAAAAATTGACGTACATGGCCTTGAGGAACAGGAGTTAGCTCGAAAACAGGACCGGAGTTGCCATGTTCATGAAATCCGGGAGAAACCCAGTCGACAAGTCCAACAGTCTTTCGGCTTTTCTGCCCCTCACCGACAACCTTTCGTGCGTCCACGTGTGCATGGTACCAGTGGTTTCCCAAATCCACCTCAAAGTCCCAAACAGGGATGACGCTGGCGGTTTCCGCAATGTGGTAATACTTCAGCGTCCCAGGGATTGATAATTTTGTTGCTTCTTCTTCCCTGTCCCGTTTTCCGCGCGATGCCGCAGTCGCTGATACTGCGTATACGGAAATCTCAACATCAGGCACAACGCGGAAGTGTCTGCGATTCAGAACAGCATCTCCGTCTTCGTCGTCTGAGTCCCGCTTTCGACGAGCACCGCCGTGCGAGGATGTGTCGCGGGGTTCGAACGGCGAGACGGATGCCGAACCGGCTACTCCGCCCAGCCCAAGCTCCTCAAACAAAAAGCCCAGAGCTTCCAACGGCTCGTACAACTCTGTGTCAGCATTGACGCGAAATGCGTCCCGCACTTCCCTTGATCTCGCCACCTTGCCCAGGCGCCGCAGGGAAAACGGGTTGGCCTCAGCATGCTTTAGCCGTGAGCTCGCCCCGGCGCGCGGCTCCACAAAGGACGACGCAAAGGAAACCACCGTCTTCGTGCGAAGGTCCAAGTTGGCGTTTGCAACGGCATTTTCAATTTCCACGCCATTGATTGTCTGCACGAGGAACACATGGGCCAGAGATAGGTGAGGAGAGTAAGTGATGCCGGTGACGGTTGCCGATGTTCCCTGTGCATCCAATGTCAGACACTGTCGACAGACACCGGAATGAGCCTCAACCGGATGCTCACCTTTGAAGCAGCAAAGGCCACAGCAACGGTAGCCGCCCGGTCGGAATAGTCGCCGGAAGAGTCACCTGCGATGGATGCGGCCGCAAAGTTTGCGTTGAAGGTGGCTATCTCTCCCTTCGGAGCATGCGTCGGCCGGGCGCCAAGCCCGAACGGCGCCAATGTTGGCACGGATGCTGTTGTATCAACGGTTGGGGACTGGTCGGAACGAGCAGCAGCAAGTGCATGGCTGAGGCCGACGGCCCCAAGGAGCACCAGAATGGATGACAGCTTCATTTGAATGAAATCCCCGATGGGTGGCACAGCCGCACGATCTGTTTTTCTTGATAAGAAATTTTGACAGTCATATCTGGAGCTAAATCATTTTAATGTTTGCCAATGCTTGCTGTCGTATGCCCATATTCCGTTGCGGCACAAAATATCCCAACGGTGACGGACCGCTGCGTTGTTCCCACTCATTCGCGGGACTTCCACCACCACTTCTTGTCGCTTAGGGCGCCTGTCGCTTTTCCAAACAAGCCGATGCTAGTTCTTCGCCCACGCAACTCTGTCTCGTTCGCACGCATAACGCCTTCACTCTCCGACGCCACCCCTTCACTTTCTTCCGTCATCCTGCTTGAAGTGCTGCTTCTTCCGCGAAAGTTTGCAAAAAGCCATGGATTGCCGCTGTTTCCAGCGGCTTGAGATCCCCGCCGGCTACCGACTCCAAAGAAACTCAGGGATGTTTGCGGCCTCTCTGGAGAGAGTGCAGTTTGTGCCAAGGTGGATGTTGCCCCCGATAACCCAGTATCTTGAGATGATTTCATGAACGGCACGCTGGGGGAAGGTTTCAGAGAGATTCGTCGATCGCTAACTTCAGCGTCGGTGTTCCATAACTCTATTTGGGATCGAAGCCTTGAGCCTTCGCTGGCACTCCGCGGGCCCAGCCAAGGTTTCGAGGCCAACGAACGAGGCGGCTCTGCCATAGACAGGGCCGGTGAAGATGGTGCTGAGTTATCAGGCGATGGTGACGGCGAAGGAGATTGTCGTATAGTGGCCGGTTTGGTGGTGGGTAATGCGGGCGGAAGAAATCGAGATGGCTTGCGCCTTGTTCCAGCCTCTTCTTCCCTCTCGGGATGAGCATTTGCAGATGACGTAGCAGGGGAAGGAGAGGCAGCCCGATTTTTCAAAGCACCGAAACGAGTGACAGAGCGGAAGGGCGAAGAAGATCGAGCCATGGGTTGACGCAGGGCTGTGATTTCATCCAACGAGAGTTTGCGGCACGGCGAACTCCCGCGCCGAATCTCGGCCAGAGAAAAGCTACCGGCGGATGGTGCCGGAGATTGCGCGACTTGGCGAGCGTAATTTGTAGTTTCCAGCGGCGGTTGCTGGACAGCGCCTCCACGCATCCGCGAACGCATCCAGTTGTCACGCTCAGAATCAGTACGTTGTGTTATATACTTGCTGGTGCTCATGGAATCTGAATCACTGTCGGAGACACTTTCTGAATCTGAACCTGAATCCGAGCCGCTGTCACTTGCGGACGCAGATGCCTCATCCACGAATTCAGAGAGCTGAGCCATCATGTTTTCCAGACTCATAGCGGAATAAGACTGTTTACGGTCCAAAGTGCGCGGGCGAGTAAGGAGTGCAGCAGCTGAAGTTGTGGAAGAAGAGGCCGCGAGCGAAACGACAGGAGCTTTGGGAAGAGGGGCGGTGACGGGCAATGGAACGGATATAGGAGACGATGAAGACGGATGCGATGCGTATGCGGGAACAGGAGCAGTAACAGGGGCGGTAGCGTGGACGGAGTCTTCGTAGACGGTGCCTTCGTCGTCACTCAGGGCGTCCGACGCAGGCGCGGGCGTGGGCGTGGGCGTTAGCGTGAGCGTGGGCGGGGCAGCGAGCATTGCGTGCGACGGACGGCACAGCGACACGGGCGGGACAAGGACAAGACACGCGAGGGACAGGGACAGTCACAGGGACAGCGACAGCAACAGTGCAGTGACAAGACAAGAAGAAGACGGAAAGCGATTACAGATTACAAATGGAATTGGCTCCATCTCACCCCACCTCACATCACCTCACTCACACCTCACACCCCACCTCACCTCATGACCCCAACTGCCCGCCCCCACCCCCAAACAACAACAACAACAACAACAACATCACCAAACATAACACCAAGCACATCTGACTCCGCCCTCTCTCTCACGCTCCCGTGTTTTCCACCGCCGCCTTCTTGGCCTTCTTTTTCCTAAACAACCGCTGCCCAAAGTCCGTCCGCTTGCCCGCTCCTGAGTCATCGCATTCAGACAGCATCCCTGACAGATGCCCGCCACCACTGCCATCGTCCCGCCGCGCACGGCTCAGTCCCTCCGCATCGGACTGGCTCGCGCGCTCCCGCATCGCGTCTCGACTGCCAAACATTTTCTTCAGCTTCATCCGGATGCCCTTCGCGCGGCGCCTGGATCCATCCGCATCAGTTTCGAGTCCGTCGGCAGAAACTGACGACAGTGACGGCACCGTGGTGGTGGCCGCTGTCACTGCAGATGAAGATACTGACAATACGCTGGAAAGCGGGCGCCGCCGCGACTGAGCTGGAATTGTCACCGAAGTTGTGAAGAGCGACCCCCCTGTCGAAACGGATCGCCCTTGTCGGGCCATTTCGTCCGGCATCACGCGACGCATTGGAGTACTCGTGGATTTGCTGGACTGGAGGCTAGAAGCCAATCTTGAAGTCGCAGGCGCCGTTTTGATACTGGTTATACGGTCATCATCTTCACGCTGCTGCTCTTCTACTCGGAATGTGACTTTTTGAGGTGGCGCGGGTTTCGCTTGCTGCCGCATCACTGAAGGCAGGAAGATAGACGAATCGTTCGAAGAAGACTTTGATGAGCGTGCGATGGATTCTGACTGATTGAGAAAGAGATGGTCTTTTCAGAACGCCAGATGCAGCCACTTTGATTCTTAAATAATAATAAAAGGGGCTTCCGTTACCGAAGACAGAGCTGACTGGCTCAAAGTGGGGTCATCATTCAAGAGAAGTGGCGGAGGTGTGATGGCACAGCTAGGACTGACAGGAGATTCTCTTGAGCTTGAACTGGTGATTACAGTGCTGCTTGCTTCCCGCGGGAGATTAGCAGACTCAGGGGTTAAGTCCGTCTGGATTTGAATTGTGAACGCTTCTAGCTGTCGAAGCATCAAGTCGTACGTGCCGTTTACGCCAGCTTGTGGCTCCAGTCCCAACAAGCCCGTTTTGTGGTCGGCGGGAAAAGCAGTCTCAGCTTCCAGCAATGTCGCGTCTTCGACAACAGCTGGGCTCTGGATATCCTCGACGGAATATATAGAAGAGAATGACGCGCCGCGGTTATGTCGCAATTCTTCGGCATTATCATCATCGACAGATTCGATTCTGGGGTTTGCGCGGACGTGTGTTAGGGCGATGAAAGACCTCCGTCTTGCTGCCAGACGCGAGTTTTGCATGTACGGCGAGTTTGTCGGGGTTCCGTTCTCCGTCGGTGAACCATCGCTGGGAGGATGGAGCATGTGAGTTTTAGCGATGTTTGTTCTATGACTGCGGACAAATCTGGTGGAACACAAGCGCCACTAACACCTCGCAAACCAGAAACAATTCCATTCACAGAAGTCACAGAAGCAACCCTCTAGATATTCGCCCGATGGGCTAGCTGACAACAATCGCTTTCGTTTTGCCAGCCCCTAATTCAGAGAGAATACAGTGAATTTTGTCGTTTCGAATCCCAAGAGGCGTCCATCCGTAAGACACTTTGAACAAGTCCTTACAGTTGCTTGCTTTCTTCCGATCAAGCAGACCGTAGGGCGTCCCACATCTGGTATCCACGCTCAACAATTCAGCATTCAGCGCACACGCAAAAGTTGAAAAAGTCTTGTTTGGCGCATAGATCAGAACGTCGGTGAATCCACCTATCGCGCAAAACAGCGAGTTATAGCATTTCCCGCATGGGCAATTCTCTCCATTCTTTTTCGCCTCCTTCTGTTCATACTTGGCCTGCTTATCAAACTTTCTGACGCGAATTCCGCCGTCAGGGTGATCGGAAGCTAACACAACAAGCCACCCCGGCGACTGTACAGTGGCCAGTCGAGTTATTTCCTGAACCAACCACTTTTCACGCAATACGATTTCCCCCCAAGTTACTTCATGTCTCAGGCCGTACCTTTTGTCCAATTCCTGTGCTCCGATATATGAAGGATGCAAACGATCCAACTCCATGACGCAATTTGTCAGCAAATCAAGCTGCTTGTACGCTGGAGGCATGTCGTATGCAACAAGGAATTCACGCTTGAAAGTTTCGACGACTTTGGGCCAATCCTTTGTCGTGTAATTATCCGTCTTCATACTTTTCAAACACTTTGCGAGGTCATCCACCGATCTCCACGCTCCAGAATTGCAATTAAAAAGTCCCAACGATTTGGACAGGCTCTGGAGCTTTTCGAGCTTTGTGACATTCTTGAAGGATTCGACCTGCACATTGCGGACTTCTCGCATCTTCTCCTCTGTCAGCTCCAGCACAAAGGCAGTCTGGAAGACAAAGCCGATTTCGGCTAGATGGTCCATTGGGGGAACCCTGCAAATTTCCTCGTCTTCGACTTTTGGCTCAACTTTCCCCAAAACTCGCACCAGTCCGTTTCCTTCAACTTCGTTCCCATTCACGGCAAGCATCGAAAAGTCTCCTTCTTTAGCGGCAACCATAGCTGCTCGAGCAATGAGATGATCTACCGTGACATCGTAGACAGCCGGCAGCTGAAACAGTGAGGGTACAAGGCCCCGTACTGCGTAAACTAAGTCTTGTTCGTAGTAACTGTCTCTTTCATGACTTTTCGCAAGGGCG
This sequence comes from Entophlyctis luteolus, assembly GCA_027604725.1. NCBI lineage: Eukaryota > Fungi > Chytridiomycota > Chytridiomycetes > Chytridiales > Chytriomycetaceae > Entophlyctis > Entophlyctis luteolus. The sequence continues at coordinate 31,903 of JADHYT010000253.1, forward strand.
TCGTGCAGGTTGTATCGACCGCTCTCTAATTTCTCCGGCCAGTCAATCGAGGAGGCATCCAAATGGTAATAGGCTATATGATGTGAGAGTTCTGTAACAAAAAGTTTAAAAAAAAAACAATTAGTCGCTGAATCCAGTGCTGCGCACACTGCAAGAACCTAATTCCTGCAAAGTCCATCTTCTCTTTTCCCACGAACACGTGTCCACGTCATCTTTTGTTTTTGTGTCTGACAGCAAAGCAATTGTCAAATCTGCAATGTGATACACAATCGACATTGCATACGTCGCGTCACGAATCGACAACTGCTGCGACTGATCGATGCACACTACATCAAGCCAAATGAGGAACTCCTGGTTCTTATAATTGTTTGCAAACAATGCTTTCACGGCAATAATGCTTTGCTGGATTCTCTTCTCCACCCAACTGCCTTCCTTCGGCTTTGCAACGTATTCGCTTTGGTAGACGTACAAGTCTTTCACATCGCCGTGATCTAACTTTTCCTCTTCGGATAGTTTTGGTGGGTTTGAGTGGAATGACTGGCCCTTGTCGAGCGGCTTTGGCCACAAGTGGCTGATGGCCACAAGCATATGATCCCCGGAAGTGCGAAATCCGTTCTTCACATACACGTACTGCATTTTCATGGTTTTTGAATTGAACACCAAAATTCTGTGTTTGTTTGGAGAATTCAACTGATAATCACCCCCAAAAAAAATCAAACTGGCATACTTTTGTTCATACGCCATTGTAATTCTCCAATCCGTCTGCGCGCGCATGCGCCCGGTTATGTCCACGGCGCTTGGACCGCCATGAACCGTGCACATGTCTGCACGTGTTGGCGAGAAAGCGTTGTTGTTGCATCGGCATTCGACCTTCTCTGGCACGTTTTGGATCGGGCAATAGAAGCCCATGTCGCCATCCTGGGGGCGCCCCCGGACTTCCGGAAGACTCGATCCATCGGGCGTCCAGTTGTACCTCGGGGGCGGTTTCGGATCCGCCGGTGCTACCGAAACGTCAGCTTGAAATCGCCATTAAATAACTGTCACCAGAAGATTCGTCTCGCACCGCGTCCTCGACGGATCTAATATCTACTCGTGAAATAAGAAAATGTACCATCTTTTGAGTTAAGTTGGACGTACACTCCTCTGGCTGATACTCATCCGAGAGTTTACGACTGGGCGAAGCGGGTGTCGGGACATAAACTGTGTCACTTCACTCCGCTGTTCAGAAGCACCGTTAACAGCGTGGAAACACACCTGCCCATAGATGGGGTCCTGCTGCCCACAGACACTTTTGATCGCGGTCTCTGCGGTTTGGTAAATTGGTTTGTTGACCCCCACATCCAAAGTAGAAAGTGGAAATAACGGAAAAAGTTTTTGAAAGTCGCATCAGTTCCGTCAGCTCCAGAGTTTGCCATTATGTTTCTGATTGAACAAACCAAATCTTCATTGAAGCAATCTATCTTTACCCAACATCACAACTTGATGTAACTTGCCAAGCAATCCTGGCTGGAAAAGTAGGCACATTGTAGAAAAGATTGTCAGTTTTGTTTGTCAAAAACTTGATTTTGGCAAGGTTCACAGTCAAGGTTGGAGTCAAGGATGGGATAGAAACACAGGCTTAAGAGTTCCATCCATGTATGGTATGAACTTTGCCAGATACATATTGTGGCAGGTGCTAGATTCAAAAAAATCCAGCAAATCAATCTGCTAGATGCTGGAACCAAAATGCCAGATTTTTTATCCTATCTGGCAAATATCCAGCATCAAGCAAATTGTTTTTTTTTTTTTTTGTTTTTTTTTCACTTTGCTTCCAAGTCTTAAACACTTGTTTGGTTTGATCAGACAGCTTATTCCCAACTTATGATGATCTGTGAGGATGTTACTCTCTTCTACTACACA